>CAUYLZ010037818.1:0-10814 GCA_963573645.1 Pithecia hirsuta
AGTCTTGCTCTGTGGCCCAGGCTGGAGTGCAGTGGCATGATCTCGGCTCACTGCAACCTCCGCCTCCCGGGTGCAAGCGATTCTCCTGCTTCGGCCTCCTGAGTAGCTGGGATTACAGATGCGCGCCACTACGCCTGGCTAATTTTTGTATTTTTAGTAGAGACGGGGTGTCGCCATGTTGGTCAGGCTGGTCTTGAACCTCTGACCTCGTGATCTGCCCACCTCAGCCTCCCAGAGTGCTGGGATTACAGGCACATGCCACCACGCCCAGCAAATTTTTGTCTTTTTAGTAGAGACAGGGTTTCACTATGTTGGCCAGGATGGTCTCGACCAACCTCGTAATTTATCAGTCTAGTCATTGTGCCGTGAGGAAAAATAAGTTGCAATCATCTTGCATTTGTGCAGCACCCACCAATTTACAGAGCACTTTCAAATCTTTTATTCCATTTCATTCAGCCCAGTGAGGAGGGCAGGGTAGATTCCTGTGGTGCTGGAGCTGCGAATAGGAATCTAATCTTTGGAATGCAGCTCCTCCCCTCTCCTGGCTTGCCCTCTGAGTTCAGGAAGCCTCAGGAACTGTTTGGTTTGCTCCATGTTGTTAGCACTTGTTTGCTGTGTGATCCTAGTTTTGTGTCGCAACTTCTCTGAACCTCAGCTGTAATTCGAAGGTAATAATACCTTCCAATGTTTTGTTTTTGAAATGTTATGTTTTTGTTTTTGTTGTTTGTTTGAGACAGAGTCTCCCTCTATCATCCAGGCTGGAGTGCAGTGGTGTGATCTTAACTCACTACAACTTCCACCTCCCGGGCTCAAGTGACTCTCATGTCTCATCCTCCCAAGTAGCTGGGATTACAAGCATGCACCACCGTGCCTGGCTAATTTTTGTATTTTTAGTAGAGACGGGGTTTCGACATGTTGGCCAGGCTGGTCTCCAACTCCTGGCCTCAAGTGATCCCCCTGCCTCGGCCTCCCAAAGTGCTGGCATTACAGGCATGAGCCACCGTGCCTGCCCAAAATGCTCTTTTAAGGGTCCAACCTGGGTATGCTGTGAGATCTGGGGCAGGAGAGGCTTGGATATACCCCCAGTATCCTCTCGAATATTGGGGAGCTACTCATCCTGGCTCTTATTTGCTTGTACAAGCCCAGCAATGTGGGGACATAAATATGGGGACACAGAGTAAAGCTGGCGGCCATCTCCCAGGCTGTTTGGCCAGCACAGCTTTAAAGGTTTCTATTTTGGATTCCTTGGGATGCGGTCTCTGCTTCGTCCCCTCCCTATCTTCTCATACCTACTGCTTCACACATCTAGGAGCCTTGTGGTTCCTGAAGGTGAGTCTACAACCTCTCCAAAGACACTCATGTCATTTACATAGGTGCTCAGTTTCTCTAACGGGATGAGAGAAAAAAAGGCCAAATTCTTTCTGAGACCCTCTGCAAGGCCACTGGCACACACCAACCCAATTAGCTCGCACAGCAGCCCCATACTGGTGTTCTCACTATCTTCATATTGTCAAGGAGGAAACTGAGGTTCAGGGAGTCATTTGTTGAATGTATTGGAGCAAAAACTGGCAGACCCTAAAGGCCAGGTCCTCAGTGTTACACCAGGGACCCGGAGCCATCACCTTTGACTCTGGTGCAGGTAGACAGACATCCCCTTGGGTTGATGGAACAGAGGAAAAAATTCTTGTCCTTTTTTTTTGAGACGGAGTCTCCCTTTGTCACCAGGCTGGAGTGCAGTGGTACGATCTCAGCTCACTGCAACCTTCGCCTTCTGGGTTCAAGCGATTCCCCTGCCTCAGGCTCCTGAGTAGCTGGGACTGGAGGCACGTGCCATCATGCTCGGCTAAATTTTTTTTTTTGTCGTATTTCAGTAGAGACAGGGTTTCACCATGTTGGCCAGGATGATCTCGAACTCCTGACCTCATGATCCACCTGCCTCGGCCTCCAAAGTGCTGGGATACAGGCGTGAGCCACTGTGCCTGGCCAAAAAACCTTGTTCTTTTTTTATTATTTATTTATTTATTTATTTTGTTAGCAGGGGGTTGGGGGAGGGTGGAGGTGGGACTTGGAAGCCAAAAACCTTGTTCTTATGGAGCCTGGGCCTGTGGCCAGGGCTCCATTCACATTCCTTTTAGGAAATGGAGCCATCCTTTGACACATTCCCCCACCCACATGCACCTGACCTGGAGCCCTGTTGTTCACAGAACTGCCCAGTGGGCACCTGAGTCAACCAAGAGTGGACTCTGGGGGCAGCACCCCTCCCTCACCCCAGGATCCTATTGGTGCTTCACCTCCTACCTCCATAGCTCTTCCTTGATCATAGCTCACTGGAGCAAACTCAACCACCCTCAGCTCCTGTGTTTGAAGGCCTGGGAGCAGGGCAGGGTCAATTGCAGTGCTCAGAATTATCTGTTGAGCCCTGAGACTCTTACCTGTTCATGCAGCAGTCAGGTGTCACGGAGCACGCCTGAGGGGGAGCCTACAGCTGCTGTTCAGAAGGCTCAGCTGGGCGTCTGTTGTGCAGCCCTCAGTCCCCAAGGGCACCCAAGCTGGTAAACATAGCAACAGAAGTCACCTGCCCTCATTACCTGGCCCCATTTTCACTCAAACATCTCTTCCTCACCAGCCAAACAGATACAAAGACGCTCCAGCTTTAGGCTCCAGCTGGGAGACCAGGCTCTTCTACAAATCACGTGCAGCAGCCCCTCTGACCCACAGGATCCAGAGACCTCACTGCACATGGACCCACAAGCCCTCCCTCACTTTTTTAGGTCCTAGAATTGGTGATATTAAATTATTCTAGTTTATAATCCACCTCCTTCCAGAAAACTACCTGATGCCTAATAGGCATTATAATATGTTAATGAAAGTACTGGCTACTCTCAATGCACCGCCTATGGGCTAGTCCTGCTCTGCAAGGAACAATCAAATAAAAAACATTTTTTTTCTCTGTCACCCAGGCTGGAGTGCAGTGGTGCAATCTCGGCTGACTGCAACCTCTGCCCCCCAACCCTGGTTCAAGTAATTCTCCTGCCTCAGCCTCCCGAGTAGCTGGGACTACAGGCACATGCCACCACGCCCAGGTAATTTTTTGTGTTTTTAGTAGAGATGGGATTTCACCCTGTTAGCCAGGATGGTCTCGATCTCCTGACCTCGTGATCCTCTGCCTTGACCTTCCAAAGTGCTGGGATTACAGGCAGGAGCCACCGTGCCGGCCAGAAAATGTTTTTAAAAGTATTTACTTACATTTAAAAATGTGTGTAATACAAGATCAAATTAAAATGTTTAAAAATGGATGTGGCTGGGTGCGATGGCTCATGCCTGTAATCTCAACACTTTGGGAGGCTGAGGTGGGCGGGTCAGTTAAGGTCAGGAGACCAGCCTGGCCAACATGGTGAAACCCGTGTCTACTAAAAATACAAAAACTTAGCAGGGCATGGTGGCATATGCCTGTAATCCCAGCTACTTGGGAGGCTGAGGCAGGAGAATCATTTGAACCTGGGAAGCAGAGGTTGCAGTAAGAGGAGATAGTGCCACTGGACTCCAGCCTAGGTGACAGAGCAAGACTCCATCTCAAAAAATAAAATAAAATAAAATAATAAAAATCGATATTAAGGGCTGGGCGTGGTGGCTCACACCTGTAATCCTAGCACTTTGGGAGGACGAGGTGGGTGGATCACCTGAGGTCAGGAGTTCAAGATCAGCCTGGCTATCACGGTGAAACCCCATCTTTTTTTAAAAAAAAATAAAAATTAAAATAAAAAAATCGATATTAAGGCCCCAGATGGAGGTCTTGAAATGCCATTCATTCCTAAAAGTCATGACGGTTTATTGGGGAAGAGGGTGACGTCAGGTATGGGCAGAAATTAAAGGGCAAACCTGGAACATCATCTGTTACATAGCAAGGAAACCATCAAAGACTTCTAGGGTCTGCAGATCAGATGATAATGCTGAATCACTGTTGATTTCTTAACTTGGGAGATTGTGTTGTGTATGGTCTTGCAGGAGAGTGCCCGTCTTTTTGGGAGAAATACAAACTCAAGTATTTAAGGGCTATGAGGTATTTTGTCTGCAGCTTGCTCTCAAATCATTCAGAAAAAGACTAATGATAATGGGATATATATAGAAATAGAAAGAGTGTGGGTAGGAACTGTGTGACTCCCTTCTAACCAACAGAATATGGCAAAGGTGATGGAGTGTCACTCCCTTAATTACATTGTTATACAAGATTCCACCTTGCTAGACAGCCTGCTCTAGAGACTCTCCTTGCTGGTTCGATGAAGTAGCCGGTCATGCTGTGGAGACACACGTAGCGAGGATTTGTGGGTAGCTTCCTAAAAATGTAGACAGCTTCTAGGAGCTTCAGCCTCCAGCCATCAAGAACCAGGACCCTCAGTCCTATAACCTCAAAGAAATGAATTCTGCTAACAACCCAAGTGAGCTTGGAAGCAGATTCTTCCCCAGGCTAGCTTCCAGATGAGAGCACCTCCCAGCTGACACCTTGATGTTAGCTTTGTGAGATTCAAAGAAGAGGACCCACTTAAGCTGTGTCTTGTCTCTTGACAACAGAAACCATGAGATAATAATATGTGTAGTTTTTTGTGTTTGTTTTTTGTTTTAGATGGAGTTTTGCTCTTTTTGTCCAGGCTGGAGTACAATGGTGCGATCTTGGCTCGCTGCAACCTCCACCTCCCAGGTTCAAGTGATTCTCTTGCCTCAGCCTCCTGAGTAGCTAGGATGACAGGGGCCTGCCATCGTGCCTGGCTAATTTTGTACTTTTAGTACACACGGGGTTTCACCATGTTGAATCAGGCTAGTCTCGAACTCCTGACCTCAGATGATCCACCTACCTCAGCCTCCCAAAGTGCTGGGATTACAGGTGTGAGCCACTGCACCTGGCCGCATGTGTAGCTTTAAGCTGCTAAGTTTGTGATACTCTTGTTATGCAGCAACAGAGTACTAACACAGTTGGGGACATTCATTATTTAGCCACAGGCCACAGGGCAGGGAAAGCAGCATACCTCTCTACCCCATCCTCACCCCAACACACATACTCCCAGCTGAGCAGATGCTGAGGGCACAGCTTGGACCCAGGGACAGCGGGAGGAGAGGAAAAGAGACTCTTGTCTTCTTGTCTCTTCAAGCCCCCCTTTCCCCAGAAGCCTGCCCCATCTGCCACAGCCTTCCTTAAAAAAAAAGAAAAGAAAAAAGAGGAAAAGAAAGTAGAATTGTTCCTGGTTGGGCAGGAAGATGCTGGGGGCCGCCTGGACATGAGCCAGGCCAGGGCAGACAGTAGGTCTGTGACATAAGTCAGCTCACTCCCCTCCTTCTGACTGGGCAACACACTCATAACTTTCCTGGGCAAACTGGGGGGCCTAGTACCAAGAGGAGGGGTTAAAGGGTTGGAGCCAGGAAATGTAGAGAATCATCCCAAAAGCAGGAGGAGTTGAAGGGCGAGGATGTTGAGGGAGGAGTTTGCTTTATTTTTGGCAGGCAGGAAGAGAAGGCCCCTCGGAGGCCCCCTGGCTGCCAGCTCTCATGTAGGCTCTGCCCAGTCTCACTGGTCTCCTGTCCCTGTGATGTGCCAACACCAGCTCCACCTTGGGGCTGGCGGAAACTATTGAAATGAACGGAAGTATTGTCTATTCTCGACACACTGCCTATGGGCTTCCCCTCTTGCTGTGCCTGTGGCCTAGGCACTCTTCCTCCAGAACTTCCCAACGCTGCCTCAGTCCCTCTGCTCAAAAGAGAGAGAAAAAGCCCCTTCCTCAGAGAGACTTCCTCTGACCCTCCAACTCAGGTATCCATCAGCTGCCACCATATCCCTATTGCGTTTTATTTTCTTCATAACTCCACCATCTGAAGTGGCTATTTATTTATTTTGAGACAGAGTCTCTTTCTGTCACCTAGGCTGGAGTGCAGTGGCTTGATCTCAACTCACTGCAATCTCCGCCTCCGGGGTGCAAGTGATTCTCCTGCCTCAGCCTCCCGAGTAGCTGGGACCACAGGTGCATACCACCATGCCTGGTTAATTTTTGTATTTTTAATAGAGATGGGGTTTTACCATGTTGGCTAGGCTGGTTTGGAACTCCTGACCTCAAGTGATCCACCCACCTTGGCCTCCCAAAGTGCTGAGATTATAGTGTGAGCCACCTCGCCTGGCCTGAAGTTGCTATTTATGCCTGTCTTTATTATCCCTATTTATTATATTTGTCTTTATTTGCACTAGGATGCAAACTTGAGCCGTATCTGTCTTACAATTGTTTTCTGAGCGCCTAGTGCAGTGCCTGGCCCTCAGCAAGCTCCCAGTAGCTGTTTGTTGAATGAATGAGTTATCAGACGACACCATCGTGCTTCTAGGTGCTTCTCCTGTGTCAGAGCATCTCACCAAAATGACAATAATGACGCACAGGGTCACCTATCAGTCCCAGCCACCAGCTCAAGGATAATATCACAAGCTCAGAACCCAACTGCTGTGCTTCAAAACCCAGTTGTCCTTCCTCGCTGTGAGCCCTTGCATAAGTCCTTTAACCTCTTGACATCTTAGTTTCCTCATCTGTAAACCACAAGAATAAGAAAAATACTTACCTTGGGGCTGGGCGTGGTGGCTCAAGCCTGTAATCCCAGCACTTTGGGAGGTCCAGGCAGGCAGATCACGAGGTCAGGAGATCGAGACCATCCTGGCCAACATAGTGAAATCTCGTCTCTAGTAAAAATATTTTTTAAAAATTAACTGGGCATGGAGGTGCATGACTATAGTCCCAGCTACTCGGGAGGCTGAGGCAGGAGAATCGCTTGAACCGGGAGGCGGAGGTTGCAGTGAGCCGAGATCACACCATTGCACTCTAGCCAGAGAGAAAAGAAAAATAATTACCTGAACTGAACTTTAGAAAGACTGAAGGTAAATAAAATTAAAATAAATAATAATAATAATAATAATAATTACCTTGTAGGCCATTATGAAAATTAAAGGAGATTTGTACAACATACGTGTTATCCAACATTCAATAAATTCAATACATGTGAAAAAAAAATTTCTTTTTTTGAGACAGAGTTTTGCTCTGTCGCCCAGGCTAAAGTGCAGTGGCATAATCTCAGCTCACTGCAACCTCTGTCCTCCGGGTTCAAGTGATTCTCCTGCCTTAGCTCCCGAGTACCTGGGATAATGGTGCCCACCAGCATGCTCTGCTAATTTTTGCATTTTGGGTAGAGACAGGGTTTCACCATGTTGACCAAGCTGGTCTTGAATTCCTTTTTTTTTCTTCTTCTTTCTTTTCTGCAGCCCATAGTTTTACTGGTTTGTCAAAGCTTATCTTGAATTCCCGACCTCAAGTGATCCACCCGCCTCAGCCTCCCAAAATGCTGGGATTATAGGCATGAGCCACTGCTCCCAGCCTCTCTCATTACCTTTTTACATTCAACTTTATCTGTAGGGATGCCCTTTTTCATTTCTGATATTGGCTGTTAGATATTAGATAGCTTTTTCTTGATCAATATCAACAGAGGTTTGGCATTTTTCCCGGTCTCTTCAAGGACCAATTTCTAGCTTTGTTTAGTCTCTCTTGTATGTATTTTCCACAGTTCCTTTTTGATCAAAGCATAATTTACACACAATA
The DNA here is from genome assembly GCA_963573645.1 of Pithecia hirsuta. NCBI lineage: Eukaryota > Metazoa > Chordata > Mammalia > Primates > Pitheciidae > Pithecia > Pithecia hirsuta. Next base: position 7,617 of record CAUYLZ010037818.1, read on the forward strand.
AAATGCACAGATTTTTAAGTATATAGTTCCCTCAGTTATAATAATTGTATACACTGTATAACCAACACTTAAGTCAATGTAAACATCTATCACCCTAGAAAGTTCCTTCTTGCCTCTTGAGGCCATTCCCCACCCTCTCCCATAGCAACAACTGTTCTGATTTCTATCACCATAAATTGGCTTTGTCTGTTCTGGAAATTCATATAAATGTAATCATACAGTATATTCTCTTTTCTATGTTCTTCTCTTGCTCAGTACATTGTTTTTATTTTATTTTATTTATTTTTGAGACAAAGTCTCACTGTTTCCTGGGCTGGAGTGCAGTGGTACCATCTCAGCTCACTGCAACCTCCACCTCCCAGGTTCAAGCAATTCTCCTGCTTCAGTCTCCCAAGTAGCTGGGATTACAGGCGTCTGCCACCATGCCTGGCTAATTTTTGTATTTTTAGTGGAGATGGGGTTTCACCATGTTGGCCAGGCTGGTCTCGAACTCCTGACCTCAGGGGATCCACCCACCTCGGCCTCCCAAAGTGTTGGGATCACAGGTGTGAGTCTCCATGCCTGGCCTCAGTGCATTTTTAAAAAATTCAAATATGTTGTTTTTAAAAATAATTTCAAATTAAAAGTGGCAAAAATAGTGAAAGAACTCCTATATCTTTTCCATTCAGACTCCCTGTTACATTTCATTTGCACACTCCATCATTCTAGTTTTACATATATTCTGTTATCATGGGTCTTTACTCTGAATGATTTGAGAGCAAGCTGCAGACAAAATCCTCTATTGCCCCTAAATGCTCCACTGTGTACTTCTCCCAGAACAAGGGCACTCACCTACAGAGGCCAGGTGTGATGACCAGCGGGGGATAAAAGGCTCCACCCTGGCAAGTATGATTGCCCCTCTGCCCTGAGATGTCCCTTCCGCTTCCCCTTCCCCTCCCCCTCCCCCTTCCCCTTCCCTTCCCCTTCCCTTCCCCTTCCTCTTCTTGACAGGTTCTCACTCTGTTGCCCAGGCTGAGTACAGTGGTGTGATCACAGCTCACTGGAGTCTCCACTTCCCAGGCCAAGTGATCCTCTCACCTCAGACCCCTAAGTAGCTGGTCGTACAGACACGCACCACCACACCCAGCTAATTTTTTAATTTTTTGTAAAGATGACGTCTCACTATGTTGCCCAGGCTGGTCTTGAACTCCTGGACTCAAGTAATCCCACCTTGGTCTCCCAAAGTGCTGGGATTACAGATGTGAGCCACCGCCCCTGGCCCAGGTGTACTTTTCTAAAATTACTATTACTCCGGATTTATTTTCTCTTGGAGAATTCCTTCTTTCCCCTGTATATACAGCCTTGATACTCTAGTCAATGAGTGTCCTGTTCCTTACTCACCAAGGCTGGGTGTGAAGCCAAGCCTGGGCAAGTGAACACAGTCCCAGGGGTTGTGAATCGTGGACAGAGTGACACAGAAAACCACATTGTTGGTACAAGAGGAGCATGATGACGGCTTCTTCCTGGGAAGTCGAAATATGTTAGTAACTTACACACTTCTACAGGGGGTTTGGAAGGAATGGTGCAGGGGCTTCCTCTAGGTAAACAGGCTTCAGGACAGAGTAGAACTAGAATTTTTAAAAGAGCCCAATTGTGAAAGGGGTGGATAGGAATGCAAATGATTTTTCTGTATTTTGGGTGTTAGAAAAATGTTTAAAAAAAGAAAAAAAGGGCTGGACATGGTGGCTCATGCCTATAATCCCAGCACCTTGGGAGGCCAAGGCAGGTGGATTGCTTGAGCTCAGGAGTTCAAGACCAACCTGGGCAACATGGTGAGACCCCCTATCTCTGTTAAAAAAAAAAAAAAAAGAAAGAAGAAAAAGCTTTCCAAAGAATGGATGAGAAAAAGGACACATGTCAAAGGGACTTATTCAAGTTAAGTATCTAGTTAGAAACAGAACTAGGATTCAAACCTAGATCTGCAGTGTCTCCACATTGCACACTCACCTGGCTATCCCACCTCACTCCAGCCAGAACTCAAGAGTCAATGGGCTGAGTAAGGGGTAGCAAGCTTGGCCAAGTTTCAGAAGGAGAGCTGGAGAAAGCAAGCCAGCTACTAGGCATGGCAGAGCCTCCCTAACCAACTCCATGCATCCCTTGGACAGCTGTGGGTTCAGGGCCGTCATAGGGGAAACAGGAGAGCAGCCGAATACCACTGACCCCATGTTGGCAGGCAGGGCACCTGGGGAGACTGCCGTAAGCGAGGGCCAGGATTGGAGCCTGTCTCCTGGCCCTGACTCCAGCCTCATCATGTGCCTTTCAAGGACATGATAGGGAAAGAGGGCACACATTTTGTCCCTCTGGATCCCAGAATCATCTTTGCCTGATTGAGGGAGGGGACACTGAGGAAAGAGGAGGCTGTTGGACACAGTAAATATATGAGGCACCTATTCTACACCAGACACTCTGTTGTGTATCACATAAAGTAACCCTCCCAAGACTCTACTTCAGAGAAGTTAAGTGATTAGCCCATGATCACAGAGCTAGAAAATGGCAAAACCAGGACCTTGGATCCCAACCCAGCGCTCTTTCCACAGTTGCATGCTGCTTCTCACTGTGAAGAGCTTGGGAAACAAGCTTTAAGGGAGGCAGCATTGTGGAGCCACTGAGAGCATGAATGTATGCTGGGCTGCCCAAGTTCAAATCCAGCCCTACTGCTTGCAGGCCACACGACTTTAGGCAAATTATCTCATCTCTCTGTGTTGCTTTATCAGTTGCCTTATCAGCATCCTTTGTAGTGCCTACCTCATAGGGCTGTGTAAGGATTAAATAAAATAACACTCTTAAAGCATTCCACTCAAAGTACATGGCAAGTACTAGATGAAAGTTAAACTATTTCTGTGCCGCAAGCTGCTGCATTGAACGTGGCTCTCCCTGGGTGGCTGAAAGGTGATTCCAGGTGGGGAGAGAAATGGGAGCATTGGAGAGAAGATAAGAGAAAGGGTGGAATCTTTAGAATTAGCTGCCTTCCACTCGATGTAGAGCTTGTCACTCCAAATAAAATCAGCAGCAGTAAGTCCGGGCGCGGTGGCTCAAGCCTGTAATCCCAGCACTTTGGGAGGCCGAGACGGGCGGATCACGAGGTCAAGAGATCGAGACCATCCTGGCCAACATGGTGAAACCCCGTCTCTACTAAAAGTACAAAAAATTAGCTGGGCA
>CAUYLZ010037819.1:0-25275 GCA_963573645.1 Pithecia hirsuta
ATTGGCCAGGTGTGGTGGCTCACATCTGTAATCCCAGCACTTTGGGAGGCTGAGGCAGTCAGATCACGAGGTCAGGAGTTCGAGACTGGCCTGACCAACCTGGTGAAATCCCATCTCTACTAAAACTACAAAAATTAGTTGGGGCATGGTGGCACGCGCCTGTAATTCCAGCTACTCAGGAGGCTTTGGCAGGAGAATTGCTTGAACCCAGGAGGCGGAGGTTGCAGTGAACAGAGATCAGGCCACTGTACTCCAGCCTGGGCGACAGAGCAAGACACCGATCTCAAAAAAAAAAAAAAAAAAAAATTAGCCAGGCGTGTTGGTGCATGCTTGTAAACCAAGCTACTTGGGAGGCTGTGGCAGGAGAATTGCTTAAACCTGAGAGCTGGAGGTTGCAGTGAGCCAAAATTGCATGACTGCATTCCAGCCTGGGTAACAGAGCAAGTCTCTCTCTCTGTCTCTCTCTCTCTCTCTCTCTCTCTCTCTCTCTCTCTCTCTCTCTCTATATATATATATATATATATATATATATATGGCAAATTAAAGTGGTGAGAGTGTATAGGCTTGCCTTGTTCCTGATCATAGGGTGAAAATAGATAATCTTTCACCATTAGGTGTGATAATAGATGCCTTTTCTCAGTTTGAGGATGTTCCCTTCTCTTCCTATTATGCATAGAATTTGTATAAATGGACATGTCCCTCTTTATTCTGCCCATTATATTTGGAATTGCATCAGTAATTTTGGGGGGCATATTTTAACTGGTATTTTATGTAAACCAGTGCTACCCAATAGAACCTTCTGTGACACTGGAGATTATTGCAACTAAGGAATTAAATATTTAATTTTATTTAAGTTAAATAGTTTTTACATTTAGCAACCAAATGTGTCTGGTGGCCACTATATTGGATAGTGTAGATCTGGAATAATATGGGAATGGGAAAGCTACTTTGGATAGGTGCATAATTTGATAATTAATTTTCTTATTTTACAAATTTGATTTTCTTTTTTTTTTTGAGACAGTCTTGCTCTGTCGCTCAGGTTGGACTGCAATGGGGCCATCTTGGCTCACTGCAGCCCCCACTTCCGGGGCAGGGAGTGAGTCAAGTGATTCTCCTGTTTCAGCCTCCTAAGTAACTGGGATTACAGGCACCTGCCACCATGCTTGACTAACTTTTTTGTATTTTTAGTAGAGACCGGGTTCTGCCATGTTGTTCAGATTGGTCTCCAGACCTCAGGTGATCTGCCCGCATTGGCCTCCCAAAAGTGCTGGGATTATAGGTGTGAACCACTGTGCCCAGCCTGATATTTAAGTTTCCTATTTTTATCCTGAGAAACTACTTTTAGCCGTTCATATTTTGATTTTAGTGACTCACTTTAAAGATCGAATGGAGCCAGTTGTTTTGTATGAAAGTTTTAAAACAGACTTTGGCCAAAACCAATAAAATTCTGACCTTATCTGGACTTTCCACTATGTTGGAGTATTTATTCAAATGTTCCCGTCATTTGTATAGTTAATCAACAAAGTTATTTAGTAATTTAATGAAATGAAGGTAAAGGGAGCAAAAGGAAGGAATTTGAGAGTTAATTCTCAGATTCTATTCTCTACACTAACTGCTATAACAATTTAAAATACAGGTGTACTTACATTTACCAAGGGTGAATTTCTAAATTTCTCTATGGCAAGAGCAATAATATCTGTGATATTTACATTATTATAGGTCTAAAGTGCCAGTCATGCCATTTCATTAGCTGTGTGCCTGACTAATCAAATTGGTTTTATATTGTACCAAAATTAAATCAGAAGAAGAAAGTTGGGCTGGGTGCGGTGGCTCACGCCTGTAATCTCAGCACTTTGGGAGGCCAAGCTGGGTGGATCAGCTGAAGTCAGGAATTCAAGACCAGCCTGACCAACATGGTGAAACCCTGTCTCTATTTTTTTTTTAAATTTTATATATATATATATATATTTTTAAAGAGGGTTTCACCATGTTGGCCAGGCTGGTCTTGAACTCCTGACCTCAAGTGATCTGCCCGCCCCGGCCTCCCAAAGTGCTGAGATTACAGGCGTGAGCCACCACGCCCGTCCAGAAACCCTGTCTCTATTTAAAAAAATAACTAAAGAAAGAAAGAAAAGAAAAGAAAATTGAGCTAAGTTTAAAATAGTATTAATACTTAATACCACTCAAGGAAATTCTGAGGCGTATGCAATAAAACTGTATTTTTAAACTTTTTTTCTTTTTTTTTTATCTTTAGTACAATTGGCATATAGGAATATACTGTAATTTACATAATAAGCCTGTAATTTACACTGCATACAGCTCAGGACCGTTGCATTAATTCTAAAGCCAAATTAATATTTACATGTAGCTCTAAGCTTTCATTTAGCATTGATTGACTCTTGACTTAATGGCCATTGTATGGTTATATGTCACACTTTATGTCAGAATTCACTTGGAGGTGAATTTATCTCTTGTTAATATGTAAATGTAAATGGAAAGAAAGTAGTCTAATTTAAACTGTTTATCTGGCTGAGATGACTGGGTTTCCGCCAGGAATATTTGTCACCCTCTCTAATTTTATGTAGTTCCTGTATCTTGCCTATGTATCATACTTTTGCTAGGTTTTGCTTTTTGTGGTCTGCCTCCACTACTTACCACCTTCCTTCTCTTTGTACTCTTATAATTGTACATGAAATGAGTTGCTTCTGAAGCCATTAGTTTTTTTATGTACCTGGAGAAGAACAAGAGATTCTTTTACACCTGCAAGTAATTAAACTGGAATATAAACTCAGTCTTTAGTATTTTCCACATTGTAAGTGCTCACTAAATATTAAATAGATGGAAGTGCTATGATTATTGCCACATGGACACTGAAGTATCCTTTTAAGATGTGTTTATGGTTTTATATAGCTCATATGTGTTTCTAGTCCCTTATATCCATTTCTGAAATCAGTATTGTAATATTAGGATTAATAATTTTAGTATATTTATTTAAAATGTTATTATATGAGGGCTTATGTTAATATATAAAATATAATGAAAAAAGTGTTTTCTCCGTTTAATCCTAGTATGAACATGTTTTTTCTTTCCTCATTATTATTACTCCTTTTGATTTTTCTTTCAATATATACCAAAGTATTCTAAAATAATCTTTTGATATTTGTTCAATATATTTAACTCAGTACTTTATAGAAATAGAACTTTATGCTTCACAAAGAGAAGCGGTAAAACAGTGTCAGGTTTGTTTAGTTGGAGGAAAAGGCAGTCTAAAACTTCTGTGTATATTAACCAAATCAAGGCAAAAAGTTTAGAAGAGGATTTAAAAAAATAAACATTTGAGGTGTTTATTATTCCAAATTATATAAGTGAACTTTACAGAAAGTCTGAAAGGAATTGGAAATAATGTTTCTTTGCCATATTTCACCTAATATTACCCTAGCAAAAAGATATTCAATGGCCATGAATATCAATAGCCTGTAGAACTTATTCGTGTTATTTAAGTTGTACCGTGGATTGGTGTTATGAGATGTGATTGGCATCAATTTTGAAGACTGTATACTTTTACTATTGTTAGTTAAGGTTTTAGAGACATCATTTGATCTGTAGTATCAAATCCATGAAAGAAGTAGTTCTATACTTTTGTAATTTTACTAGAGTTGTCACATTTTATTCATATTCATTATTGTATCTTTTGTGGCTTCTTTCAAGATTTTAGTCTATATTAATCTGTTTCGTTGTTGGAGCTTTTTTGGGAAACCCTCAACAAAGCTTCACAGAAAACTAGCTGAGACTGCAGCATGCACCGCCATACTTTGCTAATTTTTTGCATTTTTTGTAGTGACGGGGTTTTGCCATGTTGCTCGGACTGCTCTCGAACTTCTGGCCTCAAAAGATCTGCCTGCCTTTGCTTCCAGTAGTGCTGAGATTACAGGCATAAACCATTGCACCTGACCAATTTCCAGTTTTTTTGGCAGTATTTTCTTAGTCTGTTATTGTCCTCTCTACTTAATAGAAACTAATATGCTTACTACATTTTAACCAATCAGAGGGTTGCATACATTCTATTTTTTCTTTCTTTCTGTTTTTTTTTTTTTTTTTGAGACAGTTTTGCTCTTGTTGTCCAGTCTGGAGTGCAGTGCTGCAATCTTGGCTCACTGCAACCTCTGCCTTGCAGGTTCAAGTGATTCTCCTGCTTCAGCCTCCTGAGTAGCTGGGATTACAGGCACCCTCGACCATGTCTGGCTATTTTTTTTTGTATTTTTGGTAGAGACGGGATTTCACCATGTTGGTCAGGCTAGGCTTGAACTCCTGACCTCAAGCAATCCACCCACCTCGGCCTCCCAAAGTGCTGGGATTATAGACGTGAGCCACCATGCCTGACCATTCTATTTTCTAATTAGTTTTTTGTTTGTTTGTGTTTGAGACAGAGGCTTGCTCTGTTGCCCAGGCTGGAGTGCAATGGCACCATCTTGGCTCACTGCAAACTCCACTTCCCAGATTCAAGCAATTCTCATTCCTCAGCCTCCCAAGTAGCTGGGATTACAGGTGTGCACCACCAAGCCCGGCTAATTTTTCTATATTTAGTAGAGATGGGATTTCACCATGTTAGTCAGGCTGGTCTCAAACTCCTGACCTCAAATGATCCACCCGCCTTGGCCTCCCAAAGTGCTGGAATTACGGACGTGAGCCACCGTGCCTGGCCAAATGTTTAAAAAGTAAAACTAATGTTGACCAGGTTATTTATAAAAGAGAAAATGCAAATCCAAGGTTATTTTAGCTCTGCTTAATTATGTACAGCTTGTTTTCTGAAAAACTCTTTGTATTTGAAGATGAAGATATTGATCATGATAGGTATGGTACAAGAAGCCTGATCTATGAACAGTAGTCCTTTCTGCCCGTCTATACAGCTTTAAGACTCTATTTGGTCAGGAGTTATTGACTGAGCCTTGTACTATTTTTGATTCAGTCTTAAGCTTTTGCTGAAAGCACTCCTCTCCCTGCTTCACCCCCAACTGTGCCTCTGTATTCCTGACTTAAAATTGAGGTACATGGTGCAGCTACTGTTTCTTAGAAGTTTAAAACTTTGTTTTGAAGTTGGTTTACAGGATTTTCTTAATCCTGAAAGCATCATATTTGAACATTATTTTGGTATTAATGTTTTTGTTATATCTTCCATCAGCCTGGCCTACTAAATTTGGATTGAGATTATTGTTCTTTCAAATAGCTAGATTTTCTGTTTTCCAAAGACTTATTGGTAACAAGACACTTTTTGTTTTTTAAAGCTTAAAACACAATAGAATGTTATTTTTTACCTTGAATAAATGAAATATGGCCTCTGTTTGTGAAGTTAGCTTGACCTATGGCCAAAATAATTTGGTTTGGCTTTCAATCCCATTTATTGAAAAACTGGAAACAATCTATTTTCATATACTTTATATTAAAATGTCTTTTAGCGTTTTGGGAGCCCTAGGATGGAGGGTCCATTTAGCCCAGGAATTTAAGACCAGCCTGGGCAACAGAGAGATCCCACCTCTAACCAAAAAATAAACAATTAAAAAATTAGAAAATTACAAAAGGATTTCATATACACTATGTATAACTTTAATGATTGCAGGTGGCAGATAAAATTGCCCAAGAGTTACGTGATTCATTTGTAGTAAAAAAAATCAGAGGCTGGGCATGGTGGCTTGTTCCTGTAATCCCAACAGTTTGAGAGTCCAATGCTGGAGGATCACCCAGGAGTTGGAGACGCCTGGGCAGCATGGTGAGACCCCCCCCAATCTCTACAAAAATTAAAAAATAAAAAATTAGCCGGGTGTGGTGGTATGTGCCTATAGTCCCAGCTACTCAGGAATCTGAGGCAGCAGGATCACTTGAGCCCAGGAGGTTGAGGCTGCAGTTAGCCATGTTCATGCCACTGCCCTACAGTCAAGGTAACAGAGCGAGACCTTGTCTCAAAAAAAAAAGGTCGGATAATATCACCAATTTATACCCTTCTGGTTTTATCTGGAGCTTGGTGCCAATTTGATGATAAACTCTCTGTCCCAGCAGATATGGTAGTTACCTGGCTTTGGTTAAGTCCTATATCTTTTAGCATTATTGACCAGAATATTTCCTGTTATAATAAAGAGAATTCAGTGAGTTACTCATCTTTCCTGGCAGTAAAAGTCTATTGTGGTTAGTGATTTTTTTGGTTTAGGCTCTGGAGTTTTTTTAGGGGGGGGGTCTTAAGGGGACTTTTGTTGATAAGAAATTGCTGAAACTGTAGGATAATTGAAAATACGTTTTCTTGTTTAACCGTAATCAACCAAGGACCGCTAAGAATTAGCCTGTAGTCTGAGAAAATCAGATGTATTGATGTATAGTGAGGGAGTAAACTCCCAATGACAGGCCTCTGGATAAGAGGGATGAGGCAAGTATTTTTTGTGAAGTTTGGTTTACATTAAAGGATGCTGAGGAGGGTCTGATGGAAGCCAGGATCAGTTCTAGATTGGTGACTGTTACTGAGGCAAATTGGAACAAGTGGGGATTAACTAGGGATCGGGTACTGTCATGAAGCAAGGACAGTTTAGAAACTGGATATCTCCTTCTGGTAATAAGTGAAAATAGCAAAGTGGGTCTGAGGACATTGTTGGTAAGAAAGCAGTAATCATTTGAGAGGGAGTCTTCATGATATTTTACAACTGCTGCATGACCTTGGAAAAAACTGTTTCCTGTTAGTTTTGCTGCTGGTTTTATCTATGTCTGTCCTCCCAAGCCTGATTAATTGCAGGGTTGTTTTTTCTTTTTTCAGTCCCAGCTGATATTTACTCTTTCAGTCCCAGATAGATTTTGACTGTTTTAACATATAGTCTTATAAATATTTTTAAAGCAGTGGTCAACATATAACAATATGTTATTAATTTTATTTAAGGACCTTCCTGAATGTTCTTAGTCTGTTGATTTGAAAATCCTTTATTTTAGCCTAGAAACGTTTCATGCCTGTGTTAAATAGTTGTAGTACAAACAGATTTTTTTTTCTAATGTAAATAATGACTGGACTAGCTAGTGGTCTAACAACTCTGATGTGGTCATCTTGGAATACTCTTTGGATCTTGATGAACTTTTCAGTGGAACCCAATTTAGTCAAAGCCAGAGCCTTTGCTGATGGTGGTGTCTTGCAGCTGGAGGTAAGATAAAGGGATATTATATAGATTTTTTGCTGGTAAAGTTATTTGCTATTGCAGGCTCACAGCAGATTACATTTTGTAAAATGTCATTAAATAGACAACATTAAAAAGTGGGAAGACTATTAAACTAGAATCAGAAGAACTGGGTTGAGCCTCTGCTATTTTTTTACTCTGTGATGGTAGGCAATACACTTAGTTTCTTTGGGCCTTAATTTCCTTATTTGCAAAGTGAAGAAACTTGCCTTCAAATCTCACAAGATTACTGTGAACTCAAATGAGATGTCTGCGAATACTTTATAAACTTTAAAATGTTACGAAAATACAATTTGTAATTTTGCTATTGGATTACAGATGCTGATAATATTGGTAATGATAATAATGACTCAGATTAAAAACTCAATGTTTATCTTGATGAAAAGACTATGTAACTCATATGCAACTATACTGGGACTCTAGTATTAGACCTAAGTGCTTTGACTTCAAATCTAATGCTCTTTGCCCAAAAGTACCTTGGTGAAGTAAATAATAAGTGTTTTTTAGTTGCCATGATAGAACCTCTTATCAGCTATTTTAAGGGCTCTGCAATTTTTATAATACACATATTTGCTGTCACTTTCCTAAGAGTTTGCAGTCTCTGATTTCTGTTTAGAATCATAGTTTTGTATGTGTTTTAAATAAGACATGAGATAATATGGTAGGAATTGGTAAAAAGCCATCATTTTATTCAATATACTCTGGGCCGCAATTGTATCAAGTAAAGCCCCTTGAAAAATAAGTGGTGGTTTTATTAAGAGTAGAATGGCCTTTTTGACATAGTAAAGGTCGAGAGTTTGTGATGGGAGTTGAGACTGGAAAGGGAGGTAGGGGCCCAATTATTCTACATCCTTCATGCCAGTAGTCTGCAAACTTTTTGTGTAAAGGGCCAGATAATAAATGTTTTTGACCTTCTGGAACATTTGGTCTCTGTTGCAACTACTCAATTCTGTTCCTGTGAAAACAGCCATAGATAACATGTATATGAACAAGCATGGCTGTTTTCCAATAAAATTGCATGTACAAAAATATGGTGGGTTACATTTGGTCCATGGACCTTAGTTTGCCAACCCCTGCTCTACACAAATAATGAGTTTAGATTTTATCCTATAGGTATTGAGGAATCATTGGATGTTTTTGAATAGGAAAATCATATGCTCAGAATTTTATTTTGAAAAGATAACACAGGGAATAGAGTATAGGATAAACTGGAGAAGAGAAAAACTGGAGGAGGCAGGTAGGAAACCAGAGGAGAGATTGTTACTATAGATATAGACAGAAAATGAATGTGGAGATGATAGTGATAGAAATGGAGATAATTGGATTGATTCAAGCAAGATTTTGGAGACAGGATTAATCATACAGTTTGGTTGGATACAGGACATAAAAGTGGAAGAGTAAAAAATAATCTGTTAGTCCCAAAGTTGAGGAAAGGGAGATTATAGAAAACTTGTGATTGAAGGCTAATGAACTTTATTTGGGAAATTTTTATTTATGATACATCCAGGTAAGATAGGATGGTTGTCCATTAGGTAGTTGAAAATGTAGGCCTGGAGCTAAGGTGAAAGATAAAGGTTAAAGATAAAGATTTGGCAGTAATTAGTATGTGAGTAGGTAAGATCACTCAGGGACTGTGTGAGGATGGAGAAGAGAGACCTGGATAGAATCTGAAGGAACCTGAATCGGGGATGGTGGCTCACATCTGTAATCCCAGTACTTTGGGTGGCCACTGTGGGAGGATCGCTTAAGCCTAGGAGTTCAAGAGCAGCCTGGGTAACATAGGGAGACCCCATCTCTACACAAAAATAAGAAAATTAGCTGGGCGTGGTGGCACACAACTGTAGTCCCAGCTACTTGGGAGGCTGAGATGAGATCTCTTGAGCCCAATATGTTGAGGGTGCAGTGAGCCGACATCGTGCCGTTGCACTGCAGCCTGGGTGACAAAGCAAGGCCCTGTCTCAAAAGAAAAAAGAAAATTAAAAAAAATCTGAAGGAACTATCAGCATTTCAATAAAGGTGGGTCAGAACAGAAAAAATATATATGTGAGAAACTAAGAAGGCAAGATATAGAGAGGCGGGGGAATCAGAAATGATATCTTGTAAGTCAGAAGAGAATTGTAGAGTTAACATTCCCTATAAAACTTACTGTATGAAATTTATATTTATCAATGGTGTTAGAAGGTTGAATGATAATCAGTATTACTTAACTTTCTGGAAATAAGTTTTATTCGATTGAGCAAATACATGAACATCAAATATACGTAAAGCGTTTTCCAAAGTGTTCAGGGCAGTTGTTGCTGTCAAGGAATTTACTTTTTAGTTTCGCTCTTGTTACCCAGGTTGGAGTGCAATGGCGCGATCTCAGCTCACCGCAGCCTCCGCCTCCTGGGTTCAAGCAATTCTCCTGCCTCAGCCACCTGAGTAGTTGGGACTACAGGCGTGCGCCACCATGGCCAGCTAATTTTTGTATTTCTAGTAGAGACGAGATTTCACCATGTTGACCAGGATGGTCTCGATCTCTTGACCTTGTGATCCACCCGCCTCGGCCTCCCGAAGTGCTGGGATTATAGGCGTGAGCCACTGCACCCGGCTGGAATTTACTTTTAAGAAAAGATTACGCAGATGCCAGAATGTGATTCTAGTACAGGACTTAGACTAAGTGATTTAAGGGAAGTACAAAGTGTAATGGGCATTACAAGAAGGAGAGACGAAAATGGATTAAGAAAAACATGGGAAGACTTCAAGGAATAAATGACCTTTGAGATAACTTTGAAAGATTCATTGTAACTTGGGAAATGGAACATTCCAGGTGAAAGATACCTGCATAGGACAGAGGAAGAGACTCATCTGATTTCAAGTGGATAATTTATGCCCTGGAGGAATAGGAGGAATTATGGTTGGATATTTTGGGAAGGGTAGGACCAGATTAATTAAAATACCTAAGTGCCTTTCCAAGGGACTGAGCTAGCTTAGTGCTGATAGGTTACACATTAATCCTTATTCTTGAATGCTTAAAATCTTAAATCAGAAATATGTGACTAGTATAAGATAGACCATAGTAAGGGCCAAAACGGAAGCAGGAGAGTTCATGTTTAGCTGACCTGATTGAGAAAGATTTCATGAAAAAAGATGCAATTTTATTCTATGCCTCCAAGAATAAGAAGGATATTGACAGGTTGAAAAGACAGAGGTGGGCATAAGGCTGAAGGAATAGCAGCAGCAAAGGTGCTAGGATGGCATACTGGGAGATATTTGGTTTAAGACTCAGGAAATTGCCTATGGTCATGTCAGATATCCTCAGTTTTACTTGTACTCATTTGTGTATGTATCTATGTTGCATGCTAAGTTCTGTACAGTTTTAGTACTTGTGTATCGACTACTATAGTCAAGATAAAGAAATTTTATGTCCATAAGGATTCATCATCTTGTCCTTTTGAAAACCACATCTGCTTCCCTCCTGCCTGACCTCCCTACCCCATCATGTCAGTCGCTAATCTGTATTACATTTCTATAGTTTCATCATTTCAAGAACGTTCTATCAACAGAATCATATGCTATGTAACTTACTTTTGTCCAGCATAATTTCTTGGCCATTCATCCTGTTTGTTGCATGTGTCAGTATTCATTCATTTTTATTATTGAGTGATATTCCATGATATGGATATCCCACAATTTGGCCATTCACCAATTGAAGGACATCTGGGATGATTCCAGCTTTTAGCTATAAATAAAGCTGCTTTGAACATTTATGTAAGGGTTATTTATGAATACAAACTTTCATTTTTCTGAGATAAATGCCCAAGTTTCTAATTGGGGATCATATGGTAATTGAATGTTTTGTGTTTTAAGAGTGGCTGTGGCATTTGATGTTCCCACTAGCAATGCATGAGTGATCTAGTTTCTCTAAATCCTTGTCAGCATTTGATGTTGTCAAAGTTTTTTATTTTAGCTTTTCTTGTGCGTATGTAATGAAATATCTCATTGTGGTTTTGATTTGTATTTCCTTGCTGGTTCCTATATAGTCAAGGTTTTTCAGAGAAACAGAATCAGTATGATTGATAGATAATTTATTATAAGGAATTAGTTTATGTGATTATGCAGGCTGAGAAGTCCCATAGTCTTCCATCTGCAAGATGAAGACCCAGGAGGGCTGGTGGTATAGGATCCTGTCCAAGTCCAAAAGCCTGAGAGCCAGGAAAGCTGATGGCGTAAGTTCCAGCCCAAGTACAGAAGAGACAGATGTCTCAGCTTGAAAATAGAGAGAGGGAATCCTCCCTTAACCTGCCTTTTTGTTCTATTCAGACCTCTAAGGCATTGAATGAAGGCCGCCTCATTCATTGGGGAGGGCAATCTGCTTTACTCGTGTACCAATTCAAATGATAATCACATTCAAACACCCAGAATAATGTTTAAAAGCCAAATGTCTGGGCGTCCTGTGACCCAGTCTAGTTGACACATAAAACTATCACAAATTCATCCTTTGTCGACTTGGCAACTATTCACATTTCCTTAAATCGTACTTAATCCTTGAAATAAAGACAATAACAAGGTCATAATTTCACTTACCATGTTACACCTGTTTGCATAGAACCGAAATACATTAGACCTCTTCCCCAGGAGAGCAAAGAAAGTCCTTGAGTGGTGTTTACATTTCTCTGTAGCTTGTAACGTAAATATGATGATTTGGGGAGGGATAGCAGGGGGCTGGGGCACTAGGGGAGAGATAGCATTAGGAGAAATACCTAACATAGATGACAGGGTAATGGATGCAGCAAACCACCATGGCACGTGTATACCTATGTAACAAACCTACTCTGCGCATGTACCCCAGAACTTAAAGTATAATAATAATAATTTTAAAAAAAGTTTCACACTAAAAAAAAATGAGGTAAAATTAACGTCAGTTCATATTGTTACATAATATTTCATTAACATTAAATATAAGTTAGTACATCATATTACATGATAGAGGAAAGCAAAGAAACTTTTATATACACATGGACACATCATTACAAAATAAGGAGGAATAGTCATAACACTTACGGTACTCAGTTCTATAACTGGTCACATGGGTTGTAGTAGGTATTTATAAGTGCCGTCATTTACTACTCAGAATAGTAAAGTTAGGTAAAGTGACCAAAACCTTCATTCCTGAAATGTATGGCCCATTGGTAGTTCTGCCTGGATTAGATTGTTGTAATTTTCCATTGACCTTAATCACAGGGCATGGTAATACTAAGAGATGCTATAAAGGATCTCTTGTGTTTCAAACATTCTCTTTCTTATCTCTGTTGTGGAGTGGCAGTCCCATTTCCTCTCAGTAGTCAGTGTCAATCAATATGGTAACTGCCTTCTTTGCCCGTTGACTCAGACATTGGATACTTGCTTAAAGTGGTTGGCTGGGCAGCAGTCTTAACTTCCAGTTTAATAGAATTACTGTTGCATCTCCTGGTGGAAGCATCCTTCTTTTGGAACTAAGACCTCTAGGCCAGCAGAGCAGAAGGTTATGGGAAAAGGACACAAAAATTTTGCTAGTGGGTCAACTAAATAATAGTGGGTGGTGACACTCCTGTTTTTTACCACTTAATTCCTAGACCCATGAATCCTGGCTATGAGAAAAATAGCACCATATATTATATGCTGATGGCCCAATCAAATTGATATGTAAAATTAGTTATCACAGCTACTAATGTTGAACATCCTTTTGTATGCTTATTTACCATAGTATATCCTTTTTGGTGAAGTGTCTGTGTCTTTTTCCCATTTTCTAATTAGATTAATTTTATTGTTGAACTTTATGAGTTTTTCATGTATTCTAGGGTAATTCATTTTTTTTGTCAGATATATTCTCTGCAAATATTTTCTCTTAGTGTGTCTTTTTATTCTTTTCACATAGGCCTTCAAAGTCTAAAATTTAAAAAATTTGATGATGTCCAATTTACCTATTTTCCCTTTTATGGATCTTGCTTTTGTTGTCAAGTCTAAGAATTTCTTGCCTAGCCCCATATTCTGAAGATTTTCTCCTGTGTCTTATTTCTAAACGTTTGATAGTTTAATGCCTTAATTTAATTCTATGTTTAATTTTGAGTTTAATTCTGTAAGGTGTGAGGTTTAGGTCAGGGTTCATTATTTTTTTTAAATTCTGGTTGTCAAATTGCTTCAGCACCATTTGTTGAAGAGGCTATTCTTCCTCCATTGAATTTGAACTGCACCTTTGTTAAAAATCAGTTAAGAAAATGTATGTGAATATATTTTACATAAAATATATTCACCCTTTATTCTTTCATTGATTTGTGTGTTTATCTCTTCACCAATAATGCACTGTTTTGATTACTGTAGCTATGTAGTAAGCCTTAACATTGAGAAGAAGACTTCCGCTCACTTTATTTTTGTAAAGATTGTTTTCTATACTCTAGGGCCTTTCCCTGTGAATTTTAGAATAAGCTCCTTGATGTCTACAAAAGCCTTTTGATAGGAATTGTGTGTTAAACCTGTAAATCATTTGGGGAGAATTGACATGTTACTCTGTCTAACCTTCCAATCCATGAACATAGTATAATATGTCTCTCCATTTCTTGAGGTCTTTGATTTTTTTTTTCTTCACCATTTTGTAATTTCCAGGATACAGATACTCTGCATATTCTGTTAAATGTATATTTAATTATCATTTTCTTTTGTGTGATTTTAAATGGTATTTTGTTTTTAATTTTGGTTTCTAAATGTTCCTTTTAATGTATCCAAATATGATTGAGTTTTGTGTGTTGCTCTTGTTTCTTGTGACCTTGCTGGAACTAATCTCTTATTTCTAGTAGTTTTTAAATGCCTTTTTAGGGCCTATTCTATCCCACTTTGGTTACTTTGGCAGATTTATGTTCTAGGTAGGTTTGAGCTAGAATTTAAGATATGGAATAAAATCTGTTGTAGTTGTTGGAACATAGTTAGCTATTGGGGTATATGATGATTTTTTAAAAATTGTTCTCTCATTTTAAGAAAAGCAGCTATAAAAGCAACCATAGCAAAGAGATCAGCCTTTGAAGCCAGTTTGCCTGGGTTTGAATCTTGACTACTACTTAATTGCTAGGGATTTTGGTAAAGTGAGTTAACTCTTCTATGCCTCGATTTCCACATATTCAAAAAGCAGATAATAATAGTACTCACTTCATGGAGTTAAATAAGTTGAACATGTAAAGTGCTTAGAATAGTGCCTGGGCATATAAAAATCATTAAATGTTAACTTCTATAATTTAAAAGGAGATTTTAAAAATATATCATAGACTCTGGTCAGCAAAGTATAGGTAAAATTTTCGCATATATTTTATTTTCTTTATAGTAGCGATCACTAATCATTAGAGTCACCAGGCTAAAACCAAACTTTTGCCTGGTATTATTCCTACCCTACCCCGTTCCAAAATGTGAGACTACTGAGACCCCAGAGAACAAAAGAAAGGGGAAAGGAACTAAGCTTTAATGAATAAATGCCTACTGTGCTAGACATTCTACAAAATTCATCTCATTTAATTCTTAGATAGGGAATATAACCTGTTTTGTAGATTTTATGCATAAGGAAGAAGCTTAGGCCACTTGTTCTTTTTTCAATGCTATATGGCCTTTTTAGTACATCGTTCTTCCAAGGTAGTGAGAATTATTAAAGCCAAAGGCAATTCTGCCAGCACTTAATTGAGCTCTTCATTTGGCCTTTTGATTTTCCCACAGGATTGCTATGTATTATGGCCTTTATCCCTCTCCTCCCCCGACCCCCTAACACAGACCCTTTTGGTTTATCTCCTGCTATTGAGTAGGCACTTGACACCCAGAAAAATGAGGAGGAGTTCACTGCTTTAGATCCATTAATATCTTTTATTTCGTGGGAGATAAACATTGCTGATATATTTAAACATGAAGCATTCAGCATCAGCTGTGGTATATGAAAAAGAGCATTTGACCCAAGCTCATGGCCCTTCTCTATCACTTATCACTTTTAGGACTTAGGAAAACTTCCTTCATCAACATCTTCCTTAGTTTTGTTATATGTAAAATGAGAGGTTGCATTAAGAATTTATCTTTAAAGTACCTTCAAGCTTTAGCACAATTCTGTAAGAGATTCTAGTTCAAAGAGAGAAAGGCAAAACATGTTTGCTTGTAAACTACTTCCTAGAGCCTTAGAAATGATGATTAACCCCTCAATCTTTACTAGAGTTGGTTTGTATCTTTGAGGTTTGCATCTTTTTATTGCCAAAGTCAGCTGTATTTTTCTGTCTCTTGCATTTTTTTTATTTCTAGAATTAAAGAACCCAAAGCTCAGTTACATTTTAAATGTAAATCCCAATGAAAATTTCATAAGGACATAGAAAATGAGTAGAAATATTGTTTCTAATTTTACCTTTGGGCAAAATGTGTCTTCATGTGGTTGAGTCAAATGCTTATTTGAACCTATGATTTCTACAAAAATGAGCCTTTCTAATGCACTTTAAATTTGGATTCTGCTATTGGTATCTCTGTCCCAATAAGAAATTATGTGATATGCAATATACATTTTATAAAAAATACTAATTTTATCTCTAGGATGGAACCATTTTTCAGATAGACTGACAAATAGACAAGGAAGACTCTTAAATACCTAATTCAAGTATTTTCTTATTAAATATGTAAAATATTGAACCTTAAGTTTAGTATAAAATGACAATTGCTTTACACCTGATTACCATTTTTGACTTTCCTCAGTACTTAACAATTTTCGACCCCTTTGCCTGTTATATAATTGTTTGACTATGTTTCAGCATAGGCTTCCTGAGGTTTTGGGTTTTTTTTTTTTTTGGTTTAATATTCTATCTTTCATGCATGAAGATAATAGAAGGAAATGTACTTTGAGGTGTTTTATGCAGAAGTTATGCATTTCCAGTGATCCTTTTATTTCTTCTTATTACTGACTTAGATGACTTGATATGATTGACTGGATTTAGGAGAACAAACTGGTCTTGAACTGTTACAGGAAGGAATAAGTTGATGTACTGATAAATTGTTAGTGTAACAACTCTGTAATAATTCCTTAAATGTGATTCATTGTTATTAAGCATCTTTGTTATTGAGTCTTTTTTTCTTTGGTTTATCACAAGTTAATTGAGGGCCTAATACTAAGCTAACTAATAGGTTTTAAGAGACCAGGTCTCAACCCACTCTGTCACCCAAGCTGGAGTGCAGCGACAAGATCATAGTTCACTTCAGCCTTCAACTCCTGGCCTCAAGGGATCCTCCCACCTCAGCCTCCCTAGTAGCTGGGATTGTATGTGGGAATTACCACACTCTGGTACTAAGCTTTTAAGTCAGGATAGTAAATTAGTACATCTTGTACCACACTGACTAAAACACTTTTTTCCTAACACTAATATTTTAACAGATTATTGGTAATATTTTTTTCTAAAATAATAGGTTGGATTGCTAATGGGTAGGACAATGAAGAAAGAAATAAAGTAAGAAAAGAATCACAACCTTATAATAGATTCAAGATGTCACAGAGTAAGGAAAGCAAATCTATTATTGAAGACTATATGAAGAAAACCACAGTTTGGTTTGAACTTTGTTAATTTGGGTTACAATATTTCATAATATAATTTTGAAACAAAGCAATTTGAATATGTGAAGTGTATTAATAGTCAGTGTACATTAGTCTATCATACACTTCAAATGGCATTTTTCTGTGCCTTTTCTCAAAGCCCATTCAGTGTTCTTAATTTCTAAAGGTCATTCATTAGCATTTAAAGATATTAGTAAAAAAAAAAAACGTTGACCAATTTCAGGAGAACTTTTATTTGAATTGTATTCAGTTTTAATTCTTTAATACATTCTTGATATAATTGGAGGCTTTTATGAGATAACTTTATCCCTGTTACTGTTCATTAGCACTTACAATTGATGTTGAGAAAACACAGAAATTTAAGCCTAGATAAGTTTATTTTGCTGTTTGTTAGAGTCAGTGGTAAAAATAGCCAGTTTTAAAAAATACAGTGGATAGCAGGTGTAATAGGAAAGAAATCTACAAAGGAGGAGGTGATCAGTAATTCACAAGAGAAAACATTAACGGTTAGGCAGAGTAATTACAAATATTATATATAAAGTAACAAAGTAAGCTAGAAGCTTTAACATAAAGAGTTATAGAAACTTGACATGGGATTAATGTTTTACAGTAAGGGTGGCTATTCTTGGTCTTAAACAAATAGATTTAATTGGAAGATGAGGAGTAGCAGTGTATGTTAAGTGTATTTAGGAATCTGTAGATCAAAATGTTGGTATACTGTGAAAAACACTGGACAGGGATAAAAGGAGTAAGAAATCTATATGGGATTATACTACAGACTAGCCAGTATGGATGATGATTTCCTAATAGGTGAAAAAGCAGGATACCCAGATCAAACTAATGGTGAAACACCGTCTTTACTAAAAATACAAAAAAAAAAAAAAAAAAGAAAAAAATTAGCCTGGCGTGGTGGCATGTGCCTGTAGTTCCAGCTACTCAAGAGCCTGAGGCGGGAGAATCGCTTGAACCCAGGAGGCAGAGGTTACAGCGAGCCGAGATCACGCTACTGCACTCTCACTCCAGCCTGGACAACAGAGGGAGACTCTGTCCGAAAAAAAAAAAAAAAGAAAAAAAGAAATCACTGCTTTTATATGTAGAAAATAATTGTTAGCCATTTCATATTGTTTTAGCCATGTAGAAATACCCGAAAGGACCTTTAAAGTTCTAATTAGCATATGGGGAGGGAACCCATAGATTTTATTATATGGGAATAGATGGTATAACATTCATAGCTAAGAGCTGGAGCGAATAATATATTGATTTAATTTTCTCTGTCAAAGGTTACTGATCTATAAACTGCTGAAGGTAGAGCAAGCATAGTTAGAGGAAAGAAAATGCAAGATAGATTAGTACCTACCTGCTTTAAGAGGCCCAAATTAATTAAAGCCTGCTATACTGAAATAATTTTAACTGTAAGATATTATTTGTGAAATCAAAGTAGACAGGAAAAATGGAAATGGCCCAGTGGGCAAGTATGCAAAAAGGAACAAAGAATAGATTCTAGGAACTGTAGATGGTGAACTCAGCTTTAACCCCAGACAAAATTTTAGACAGGTTTATTCAACAGGTGTTTGTGTACTTTCAGAAGACAGTCAAACTAACTTTATTTTCTATTTCATCTGAGCACCAGATAATGTAAGGCAGCATTTTAAGAAACCTAATGTAGTCTTCGCAATTTTTTTTTTTTTTTTAATAGAGATGGGGTTTCTCCATGTTGGTCTGGCTGGTCTCAAACTCCCTACCTCAGGTAGTCTTCCTGCCTCGGCCTCCCAGAGTGTTGAGATTACAGGGGTGAGCCACCACACCCAGCCTAGTCTTTGCAATCTTAAGCTTCATTCATGGAAGTATAGTTTCCTGATGAGGGAAAATAATATGTTGTACTCTATGCTACTAAGACCACTGGAGCATTGTGCTTTTACTATTTTAAAAGGCTCAGACATTGATAAACTAGAGACCTCCAAGAAGAAAGTAACCACAATCATATTTATGACAAAGGAATGTTTTTCTTGAGGGAATGTTAGGAAAGAGAAATATCTGTAAATTACATCTGTATATAATATAGAGGGGACTTAACATGCTGAAAGAAAAATTAAGGTACAAATGATAGCTATCTTTATTTCATGGATTACCATGTAACAAAGGGAATTTACTTTTTTCTTTTTAGTTTGTGTTTTAAAGATGGGATCTCTCTCTGTTCCCCAGGCTGGAGTGCAATGGCTATTCCCATGCAGATCATAGGATATCCTTCTGCCTTAACCTCTGAGTAGCTGAGACTACAGGCACCAGTATATTCTTTTCTTTTTTAAGGTAGCTCCCAAGGGTAGAACCTGGACAACTCTCTGGAAATTACAGGGAGAGAGATTAAGTTTAATTAAAGGTAGAGTCTCCCCAAAATTAGAGCAGCTCCGCATATGAATTGGCCATTCTTGGAAAAGAATAACATTCTCTTTACTAGTATTTAGGTATAGGTCGAATGGCCATCTGGCATTTAGGGTACAGAAAGGATAATTTTGTGAGGAGGTAGTTTGGACTAGAATTGATGATTTCCAAACTTGGCAGAGTATCAACATCACTGCAGAGCTTGTTGAAAAGCATTTTAAGAGTTGTATATACTTTTGTAGATCACTTTTTCTCCAGTGAAGTATCTTACTCATTCCTGAAACTGGATAAGTTATACAAGCTTTGCAGAGTAGAATGTAAATTCCATGAAGACAAAGACCTTGTATGACTTGTCTATTTTTTATTATCTTTTATTTTCTTGAGACAAAGTTTCGCTCTTGTTGCCCAGGCTGGAGTGCAATGGCACGATCTTGGCTCACCACAATCTCTGCCTCCCGGGTTCAAGCAATTCTCGTGCCTCAGCCTCCGGAGTAGCTGGGATTACAGGCATGCATCACCACGCCCAGCTAATTTTGTATTTATAGTAGAGGCGGGGTTTTTCCATGTTGGTCAGGCTGGTCTCAAACTCCTGACCTCAGGTGATCTGCCCGCCTTGGCCTCCCAAAGTGCTGGCATTACAGGCATGAGCCACCGCCCCTGGTCTGTTTAACTTGTTTATAAGCAGTATCTCCAGGATCTATCACAGTGCTTTGGCTCCTAGTAAGAGGTAAACCAATGTTGTGTTTTAAAGAAAGCAGCTAAGTCCATTGATGGCTGTTTATTGATCTTATGACTTTATAAAAATTTGTAAAATATATACAGTAATTCTATTATCCTATCATTATTTAAATATTTAAGAAGTATGGTCTGTCATTGAGTTAGTTCATTTTGTATTTTGTTAGAGAACAATTTAGAAGCTTATAGTATAAAATTTTAAATACAAATATTTACCTAATGGATTCTGAATAGAATATTTCGTATTTAAATACATTGTATTCAAATCTATGTTTGACTAATTTGTCTACTAGTGTATTATTCAACATTGCTAAATTAGATAAAAAATGATTTTCTCAAAAGGAAAGTTCTTCAAATATTTTAAGACAAAATTTACATGTTTACATTACCATTAAAAAAAAACTCTATAGTTAGTCGATGGATGGAAACTGACTATAACCATCTCAGCTTTCCAGATAGAAAGGAGTCATAAGTACTATGTATTGTTTTTTATAGGTTGCAAATTCTTAACACTGGGGGAAGAAGCACACATTATGTTTTCCTGACTAAAGTTATATGTTGATTGATTGCCCTGTTTTCATGAGTTTTTAGAACTGTATTGCCATTTTACTTTCGTGACATAGTGGAGTTCAATTTTTTAGTAAGTAAAGCCTGTGATAACATTACTTAACTTTTAGGGTGCTTTTGAAATAATTAAGGTACTAATCAAAGTAACTAATTATATATGCTAAAACTTACTACATAACCTTGAAGTGCTGTAGATTTTAAAGGTTTAACAGTGGGAATGTGATGATACCATTATAGTGAATACATCAGGCTAGGATTATGGGTTTTTTCGGTCACTTTATTTGCAGTTGTTTCTTACATTTAATACTTCATTCTACTTATGGTGGAAGTTAAATTGTTCATCTCTAAACTTGCATTATGTTTACAATAAAACTAAAAAGAAATAATTCACTTAATAGCATTTGATAGAGATATTTAGGTAGAACATAGTGATAGCCTTGTGCATGTATGTGTGTATGTGTGCAAGTGTGTATGTATGTGTTCATTTTTTAAACTATTACTTTAGAGAAAAGGAAAAATGGTTTGGAGCATTCTCCTCTCCCAAAGAAAGTGTGTAATATTCATTCTAGAAGAATGAGATCCAGTTCTTCCTAGTAAAATACTCAAGAATTGGTCAGAAATGAATGCTTTCAATTGTATCTGTAAGGTAAAAAGTGAATGCTTTTTAATTGTATTTATATAGTCAATTATCAACCATTAACATTTGGGGAGCATGTTCCTAATAGAGTTCTGTAGCTATGTAAGTAAAGCAAGAATCAGTACTGAAAAATAATGACTAAATGAAGAATACATGCATTATTTCTTAATGTATAGAGGCTAAGTCCTGTTTATATTACCAATGACTGAGTGAAGAATACATACATTATTTCTTAATGTATAGAGACTAAGGCCTGTCTATATTACCAATGACTGGGAAAAAATATGTAGATATCATTTCCAGTGCCAGGTTAATACATTAAAAAAACTGCTGAGCTGGGAGAAGGAACATTTAATGATATGCAGCATACCTTAGGTCAGATTTTTCTTACGTAGCTGTTACTGTTGGGAAGAACCTAATAGAAAGTGTATGGTTAAGATAAAAATGTATTTTTAAGAGTATTAAGTGAAATTTAAAAAATTTCTCATTCTTTTAACACAAAGCAGTTGGTTTCATTTCTCTTGTGTCTTTATAGTCTTTATTCATACATTTATGCATATATTTACATAATTTAAATTATAGTATACACATAATTTTGTTTTATATTTTTGCTGTGTAATCCCTAATTCTTTTAACACTGCTTTTTATATTTTAATTATTGATTCCTATGTAATAGTCTCTCAAATATTCGATAATTTAATAATTAACCATTCCCTTGATACTGGACTTGTAGGTTGTTTTTAATTCCTTGACATTATAAATAGTACTACTTTAAATATTTTATATATGTAACTGTTTTTTGCTAATCAATTATGTCCCCAGAATAGATGCCCAGAGGTGGAATAATGGATGTGCATGTTTTCATGACTGTTGAAATATATTGCCAAATTATCTTCCAAAGGGATAATGTCACTGTATGGTGCTTTTAGAAATGGAGGTGTACATTAGTTTTAAGTAGTAATTGGTGATGTTAGGTTTTTGGATTTTTAAAAATGCTAATTTATTAGGTATAAAATTATGCCTCATTTTCATTTAAATTTCTTTGATAACTGGCAAAATAGTTGTATCTTTTATGTGATTCAGCATATTATTTATATTTCCTATATTGTACTTTATCTGTTAATTTTCTTTACCAAATCATCTTTTGAGTGTTGATGGTGTTCTTATAGCTGACCACTTTTATAATCTACCTGATGGGGGCTAATAACCAAAATATACAAGGAACGCAAACAACTCAACAACAACAAAACTCAGAAATAATCCCATTAACAAGTGGCTAAAGACATAGGTAGACATTTTTGAAAAGAAGAGATGCAATTGGCCAACAGGTATATGAAAAAATGCTTGGCTAGGTGCGGTGGCTTATGCCTATAATCCCATCACTTTGAGAAGCTGAGGCCGGTAGATCACCTGAGGTCAGAAGTTTGAGACCAGCCTGGCCAATATAGCGAAACGCTATCTCTACTAAAAATACAAAAATTAGCTGGGTGTGGTGGCAGGCACCTGTAATCCCAGCTACTCAAGAGGCTGAGACAGATAATTGCTTGAACCTGGCAGGCAGAGGTTGCAGTGAGCTGAGATTGTGCCACTGCACTCCAGCCCTGGGTGACAGAGCAAGACTTTGTCTCAAAAAAAAAAAAAAAAAAAAAGAAAGAAAAAATGATCAACATCATTAATCAGAGAAATGTTAATTAAAACCGCAGTGACATATTATGATACCTCAGTCAAATTGGCTGTTAATAAAAATAAGAATTTAAAAAAAATGTTGGTGAGGATGTACAAAAAAGAACTCTTACACTCTATTGGTAGGATTATAAATAAGTAACAGCCTCTGTGGTAAATAATATGGAGATTTCTCAAAGAACTAAAAATAGAATGACCATACAATCTAGCAAACCCATTACTGGGTATATACTCCAGAAGTAAATAAATCATTTTATCAAAAAGATACTTGCACTAGTATGTTTATAATGGCACTATTCACAATAGCAAAGATAAGAGATCAACTTAAGTGTCCGTCAGTGGGTAAATGGATAAAGAAAATGCTTTAGAAGGCCAACGTGAGAGGATCACTTGAGCCCAGGAATTCAAGACCAGCCTGGCAACGTAAAGAGACCCAATCTCTAAAACAACAGCAAAAAATTTAGCTGGGCATGGTGACACGCACCTGTGGTCCCAGCAACTTGGGAGGCTGAGGTGGGAGGGTCAATTGAACCCAAGAGGTCTAGGCTGCAGTGAGCTGTGATATCACCACTTCATTCCAGCCTAGGCAACAAAGCAAGATCATGTCTCAAAAATAATGATACTAAAATAAAAATGAATAAATTAAAAAAAAAAGAAAATATGCTATATATATATATATATATGTATGTATGTATAAAATCAAGTACTATTTAGCCATAAAAAAAAATGAAGTCATGTTATTTGCAGCAATATGGATGGAACTGGAGAACATTACCTTAAGTGAAACAAGCCAAGTATAGAAAGTCAAATATCATATGTTCTCATAAACTCATAAGTGGGTGCTACAAAATGTGTACACATGGTTGTAGAGAGTAGAATGATAGACAGTGGAGACTCAGAAGGATGAGGCTGTGGGAGGGGAATAGATGTTGAGAAATTAGTTAATGAGTACAATGTATGATATTTGAGTGTTATGTACCCTAAAAACCCTGCCTTGACCACTATGCAATCTTTGTATGTAACAAAATTGCACACATACCCCATGAATTTGTATGAATAACAAAATAGTTTTTTTAAAAAGTATTTTGCTTATGTACTTAGCTGTGATTCTTTGGCCGTTAAGGAACTCAAATATTTGTTAGATGAATGAATGGATTTTCTTTCTTATAGTTATTCACTTGAGTTTAGGAGTTTGAGACCAGCCCAGCCAACATAACGAAACCCAATCTCTTCTAAAAATACAAATAATTAATTGGATGTGGTAATGCATGCCTGTAATCCCAGCCACTTGGGAGGCTGAGGCAGGAGAATCGCTTGAACCCAGGAAGTGGAGGTTGCTGTGTGCTGAGATCATGCCACCGCACCTCTGTCTTGGTTAAAGAGTGATACTTAATAAAAAAAAAAAAAAAAAAAAAAAAAGACGCAAAAATCCTTAACAAAATACTAGCAAACTGAATTCAACAGCACATTAAAAAGACCAATCACTGTGATCAAGTGGGATTCATCCCTGGGATTCAAGGTTGACTCAGCATATGTAATTCAATAAATGCGATGCACGATATTAGCAAAATGAAGAACAAAACCTGCATGATCATTTCAATAGGTGCAGAAATAGTATTTGACAAAATTCAACATGTAGTCATGATAAAATCTCTCAATGTAAGAGGTATAGAAGGAATTTATCTCTGCCTGGTGGGGTGTCTCACTCCTGTAATCCCAGCACTTTGCAAGGCCGAGGCAGGCAGATCATCTGAGGTCAAGAGTTTAAGACCAACCTGACCAACATGATGAAACCCCATCTCTACTAAAAATACAAAATATTAGCCAGGTATGGTGGCAGGCACCTGTAATTCCAGCTACTCTGGAAGCTGAGCCTGCAGAATCTCTTGAACCTGGGAGGTGGAGGTTGCAGTGAGCTGAGATCTCGCCATTGCACTCTGTCAGGATGAAACATTGAAAGCTTTTTCTTTAATATTAGGAACAAGACAAAAATGCCCATTTTTGCCATTTATATTCAACATAGTACAGGAAGTCTGAGCCATTGCAATTAGGCCAGAAAAAGAAAGAATCAGAATGCATCCATATAGTAAAAGGAGTGAAATTTTCTGTTTTCTGATGCTGTCATTTTATATGTAGAAAACCCTTAAAGTCCACTGAAAGAACCCTCTTAGAACTGATACACAAATTGAATAATGGTACAGATTACACAATAAACTTGACAATCTGCAGTGTTTCTATACTCTAACAATGAAATCAAGAAAACAATTCCATTTATAATAGGACCTAAGAAAGTACTTTGGAGTAAATTTAAGGATAGGTGAAAAATCTGTATGGTGAAAACTATAAAACATTGATGAAAAAAGTTGAAGACACAAGTAAATGGAAAGATATCCCATGTTCATGGATTTGCTCTTTCTATCTCCTTCAGCTCCCCTTCTCAAAATTGCTTTTCCGTTTTTGTTTTGATTTTCTTCTATTGGCAATGATTTTTTTTAAACTAA
>CAUYLZ010037826.1:0-28098 GCA_963573645.1 Pithecia hirsuta
CTTCAATTTTAGAATTCACATTGCTCTGATGAGGGCTCTTTTCAATCCGATGTTTCATTTTAGTGCCTCAAACTAGATCCTGTTCAGGCAAGTTATAACAAGTTAGTACGAGATTATTTTTGTGCAAAAAAAAAAAAAAAATGGAACTCCATGCATAGTTTTTTCATAATACACATTTTCCGTGAATTTTTGGAGGAAGCCTCTCTTAGAGAAAGAGAGGTTTTTTTTTTTGAGATGGAGTCTTGCTCTGTCACCCAGGCTGAAATGTAGTGGCAAGATCTCAGCTCACTGCAACCTCTGCCTCCCGGATTCAAGCAATTATCCTGCCTCAGCCTCCCGAGTAGCTGGGATTACAGCTACAGGTGGGACTACCACCACGCCCGGCTAATTTTTGTATTTTTAGTAGAGACGGGGTTTTACCATATTGGCTAGGCTCATCTCAAACTACTGACCTCGTGATCCGCCCACCTCAGCCTCCCAAAGTGCTGGGATTACAGGTGTGAGACACCACGCCTTGCCTTTCTTTTTATGTTTTTGTTTTTGTAGAGACAGGGTCTTGTTCTGTTACCCAGGCTGGAGTTCAGTGGCACAATCATGGCTTACCGCAGCCTGGACCTCCTGAGCTCAAGTCATCCTCCCACATCAGCTTTCTGAATTACTGAGACTATAGGTGTGCACAACCACACCTCGATAATTAAAAAAAAATTTTTTTGTAGAGATGGGGGGCAGGTCTCATTATGTTGTCCAGGCTGGTCTCGAACTCCTGGCCTCGAGTGATCCCCCTAGAATCAGCCTTCCAAACTGCTGGGATTACAGGCATGAGCCACAGTGCCTGGCCAATATATTTTCTGAATGAATGAAGAAATTGGTAAGTGGACCTATTTTCCCATCAGCTATCACAATAACCAGACTCTGAGTTCCCCGAAGGCAGAGCCTGTGAGTATCATTGTGTACCCTCAGCACTCAATAGCTGATAAAAAATAAGGATTCAGAAAATGCTTGCAAAATGAAGAGGAGAATATGTATGGGACAGAAAGTAGACCAGTGGTTGCCTGGGGCTGGGACAGGGAATAGGGAGCAACTGCAAATGGGCAGAAGGAATCTTTTTAGAGTGATGGGAAGGCTCTAGAATTGGCTGTGATGGCCGCACAGCTGTAAAATCACCTAAAATCAGTAAATCACTTAAAACAGGTGAATTTTATGATAAGTAGATTGTACCTCAGTAAAGCTGCTAAAACCAAAGCTGTGTTGAGGCAGGAAATAAATGCTACCTTGATAATAATGGGGACAGAGTGGTTATCTTTTATATATATAAAAGATATATATCTCCGCCTCCCGGGTTCAGGCAATTCTCGTGCCTCAGCCTCCCGAGTAGCTGGGGTTACAGGTATGCACCACCACGCCCGGCTAATTTTGTATTTTTAGTAGAGACAGAGTTTCTCCATGTTGGTCAGGCTGGTCTCGAACACCTGACCTTAGGTGATCCACCCGCCTCGGCCTCCCAAAGTGCTGGGATTACAGGCGTGAGCCACCGCGCCCGGCCAGACACAGTGGTTATCAGGACAGCTCTCTTTCCTGCCCTCATAAGGCTTTCTGTAGGGTGGGGAGACCGACCCATTACACACAGTGACCACCTAGAGTCGTCACGGCGGGATGGTGGGAGGGGACAGGCAGAGCGGTGGGGGTGTCCGGCGGAGGGGTGCCAGGATGGGGGAAGCATAGGCAGGAGGGTCACAGTGGGATGGGGAAGCTGGGGCAGAGAGGTTGGGCTGGGCACAGGCAGAGGGGTCGGGCCGGGACTGGGAAGGTGCAGGCAGAGGGCAGAGGGGTTGGGGTCCAGATGAGAGAGGCACAGGCAGACAGATCCGGGCCAGGGGGAGTTGAGGAGCATGAGGGACCATAGGAGCCCAAAAGAGGCACCTGACCGGTGAGGGAGGACTTCCCAGAGGGCGAAAGGCTGAGCCAGGGCCTGAAGTATAATGTTCATGGATGCGACAGCAATTTTTTTTTTTTTGAGACGGAGTTTCCATCTGTCACTGTAGTGCAGTGGTCTGATCTCGGCTCACTGCAGCCTCCGCCTCCCGGATTCAAGCTATTCTGCTGCCTCAGCCTCCCAAGTAGCTGACAGGCACACACCACCACGCCCAGCTAATTTTTGTATTTTTAGTAGAGATGGAGTTTTGCCATGTTGGCAGGCTGGTCTTGAACTCCTGACCTCAGATGATCCACCTGCCTTCGCCTCCCAAAGTGCTGGGACTACACGCGTGAGCCACTCACCCAGCCCAATTTTTATTTCTCTTAAACACTTTTCCTACCTGAGCATAGTTTTGGCGGGGCTGCCGCCCAGGCGCCGCGAGCGCAGGGCCACGAGGGGGCGCTGCTCCACCACCCTCGGGGAGCGTCCCCAGCGACCACGTGGCCCCGCAGGGGCGGGAGGTCGGGCAAGCGCGCGTCGAGAGCGGCTGGGGGCCAGTTACAGCCAGGGCCCCGGGGTAGCGCGTGGCCCTGCGCAGGGCGGTGGACCGGCGGGCCCCGGGGAGGACGAGACGCCGCGCTCCGTGGGGCGGTCCCAGCGTGGGGAAACGAGGGGCCAGGGCTGTCCGTGGTCCCGCGCGGGCGGCTCCCGGAGCCACTGCGGCCCCCCTGAGGCGGAGCTTTAAAAAACAAACAAACAAATAAACAAACAAACAAAAAAACCACCCAACAGGAAGCAGGGTGGGGGCTCCCGGCTCTGTCACCCATGGAATGCATGAAAATAGTCCGCACGGCCGGGGGCGGTTCCGGGAGAGGGGGCGGCCGCGAGGGGCGGGGCTGCAGCAGAGGGCGGAGCTTCCCAAAGCAAGGGAGACTGGTGCAGAACCGGCCGCAGGGGGACGTCCTCCTGTTCCCCCAAAATGACTTCGATGAGAGTTTGCGTGGGATGGGGTTCCCGGGTAGGGCGGGGCTTTCAGTGCCGTGTCCCCGGTCTATTCCGAGCGGGCTGCAACCTGGGGAAGTGGGAGTGGGAGGTTGATCCCGGCTCCAGGTTTCTGGAGCGAAAAGCTCCATGGAGAGCCAGAGTCTCCATCCTGGGCGTGGGAGGGAAGATGGGCAATGGGCCAAGAGAAGCCTGTGGGAGGTCCTCCCTGGGACGGCCACCTTCCATCTGCATCCGCGGGGACTGCTGTGGGGGTGGCTCTGAAGAAGGCTGCTCCAGGCGCAGGGAAGGCTGACTGTATGGAGATCAGTCAGGGACGGGCTGGGGGTGCCTTGACTGTGTCCCAGATTCGCCACGTGCTTCTACCTCCGTTCCCCATCCGTCCAGTTGCTCAAATCCTCTCTGTCCCGCTCTTAGGCCGTTTCTGCCCCTCTCACTCCCTAGTGGTTTGCAGAAGGGAACCACTGAGGCTGCCTCTTCTGTGCCTGACTCTGTGCTGGCACCGGGAAGTGACTGAGACCCCCCCTCCCGACCCTTTTCTCCCTCACAGTCAAGTGAGGCAGATAGACCTGCCGCCAGATAGTGACAGCCCACAATGCGTCATTGAAAGGACGCGGGAGGCACAGGCAGATGGGTCAGGGCTAGGACAGGGGAGGACAGGCGCCTGTAGGATCCAAGAGGAGAGTGGTTGCTGCTTACTCAGTCTGGGGGGTTGAAGAGCTGTCTAAACTTAGACCACAAAGACAGGATGGGGGCCGGGCACCATGGCTCCTGCCTGTAATCCCAGCACTTTGGGAGACAGAGACAGGAGGATCGCTTGAGGCCAGGAGTTCCAGACAAGATTGGACAACATAGCGAGGACCCCTCCCATCTCTACAAAATAATTGAAAACTCAGTTGGGCATAGCGGTGCACACCTGTAGTCCCAGCTACGTGGGGGCTGAGGTGGGAGGATTGCTTGAGCCCAGGAATTCAAGGCTGCAATGAGCTATGATTGCCACACTGCACTCCAGCCTGGGTGATAGAATGAGACCCCTGTCTCTAAAATAATAACAGCAAAAATACTGGGCTGGGCATGGTGGCTCACGCCTGTAATCCCAACACTGGGAAGTCGAGGTGGGCAAATCGCTGGAGGTCAGGAGTTCCAGACCAGCGTGGCCAACATGGTGAAACCCCATCTCCACTAAAAATACAAAAATTAGCTGGGTGCAGTGTTGGGCACCTATAGTGCCAGCTACTTGGGAGGCTGAGGCAGGAGAATCACTTGAGCCCAGGAGGTAGAGGCTGCAATGAGCCAAGATCGAACCACTGCACTCCAGCCTGGACGATAGAGGAAGACTCCGTCTCAAAAAATAAATACATAAACACTAACAAAAGGATAGGTTGGGGCTCAGGGCCTTGGAAGAGGGTCAGCTTCTAAGAGGAGGTATTTGAACTGAGTCCATGAGTAGCATTCTGGGAAGTGCTGTGTCATCCTGAAGGGAAGGTTGTCCGAGGCAGAGAGTATGACAAATGCAAAGGTTTGGACATAAGAGTGTCCAAACTCATCTCTGACAGGGTCCTCTGCTCCCTCCCTGGGGAATCCCCCCAACACCCCACCCTGACAGAGCCGTCTTAGGTCTCTGAGGACCCAGAGTCCATGAGCAGGTGAATGGGCTGTAATGGAAATGCTAGAGAGGGCAGGCCCTAGGCTTGTTCCCTCACGGCCTGACGTTGTTT
The DNA here is from genome assembly GCA_963573645.1 of Pithecia hirsuta. Taxonomy (NCBI): domain Eukaryota; kingdom Metazoa; phylum Chordata; class Mammalia; order Primates; family Pitheciidae; genus Pithecia; species Pithecia hirsuta. The sequence continues at coordinate 4,636 of CAUYLZ010037826.1, forward strand.
GTTTTTTGAGATGGAGTCTCGCCCTGTCACCCAGGCTGGAGTGCAGTGGTGCGATCTCAGCTCACTGCAACCTCCGCCTCCCTGATTTAAACTATTCTCCTGCCTCAGCCTCCCGAGTAGCTGGGATTACAGGCGCCCGCCACCATGTCCAGCTAATTTTTGTTATTTTTAGTAGAGACGGGGTTTCACCATGTGGGTTGGCTAGGTTGGTATCCAAGTCCTGACCTAGTGATCCACCTGCCTCAGCTTCCCAAAGTGCTGGGATCACAGACGTGAGCCACCGCGCCCGGCCTGTTTGTTTGTTTCGAGACGGAGTCTCGCTCTGTTGCCAAGGCTGGAGTGCAGTGGCACAATCTCAGTTCACTGCAATCTTGGCCTCCCAGGTTCAAGTGATTCTCCTGCTTCAGCCTCCCAAGTAGCTGGGATTACAGGCACCTACCACCAGGCCCGGCTTTTTTTTTATTTTTTTATTTTTTTAATTTTTAGTAGAGACAGTTTCACCATGTTGGCCAGGCTGGTCTCGAACGCCCAACCTCAGGTAATCCACCTGCCTCAGCCTGCCAAAGTGCTTCGACTGACTTTGGCTTTGGCCAGAAGCCGGGTTAGAATCACAGCTCCCCAAACTAATCAGATGTATCACTGTAGGCAGTTGACTCACCTTCCCCATCTATCCATTGGGAATGGAGTATTGGACTGCACAGAATCAATCACCTCATTTTAAAGAGCTATAACAAAGCAAAATTTATATATTATATATATATTTAAAATACATCTTCTACATTAGATCAAAGGACCCAAGAAACAACACCGAGACTGCAAAACGTTGCCACCATCGGGTGACACTTTGGCCAGAGTTATGGAAAATGCTGACAAAACAGGAATTTGCCAGCACGGGCAAAGAAATACCATTACCAACCCGACTTGTTAAAATATGAATATTGGGGCCGGGCGCGGTGGCGCACGCCTGTAATCCAAGCACTTCGGAGGCCAAGGCGGGCGGATCACCTGAGGTCGAGAGTTCAAGACCAGCCTGACCAACATGGTGAAACCCGGTCTTGAAAAAAAAAAAAAAATATGAATATTGAACTGATTGGAAGTTTGTTTGTTTGTTTGTTTGTTTTTTCAACAGTCTCACTCTGTTGCCCAGGCTGGAGTGCAGTGGTGTGACCTTGGCTCACTGCAACCTCCACCACCTGGGTTCAAGTGATTATTGTGCCTCAGCCTCAAGCATAGCTGGAATTGAGAAAATACCAAACATTTGTTAACAACAGAAAACAAAACAAACATGAACGAAAAAGAATAGCTGGGACTACAGGCGTGTGCCACCACACCTGGCTAATTTTTCAATTTTTAGTAGAGACAGGGTTTCTCTATGTTGGCCAGGCTGGTCTCGAACTCCTGACCTGAAGTGATCTGCCTGCCTCGGCCTCCCAAAGTACTGGGATAACAGGTGTGAGCCTCTACGCCGGACCAGCAGTTTTTAATTTCTTGGTTCAAATTCTGTAAGGAATAGAAATGGGGTGATTAATTTTGGCTCCTTTAATACCCGCCTGGCAGGTGCTGAGTCAGTGGTACCTGTTACCACGCAATGACTCACAGGTTATCACTCACGGACACCCTTCTGACTCCGTTTCAGTCCATGACTCAGTAGGAAAGGCTCTGGGGCCGCGCCAGCCCCCTACACAAACCCTTGTTTCCCAAGGGGCGTTATATTCTTCCTTTATTGGCTGTCCTTGTATAATACAAATCTTCAAGTTTAGATACAAAAAAAATCTGGAAATAAAAGATAGAAAAGTACCCGCCAGGCACCCCTTCCCCTTCTTCCCGGACCCCTCCCCAGCGGGCACCATCATGAGGTAACTGCGCATCTTCCTCCCCTCCCCCCTCCCTGCCTCCTGGGACCCCAACTTGGCCCCAGTCCCCATGAGACCTTGGCCTAAGAAGACATGGGCCCCAGAGTTGGAGGGCAATGGGGGTGAGTTCAGCATTGGCAGTGAACAAGTGTGGGCAGAGGGCAGCCCTTAGCTTGTGCTGTGTATGGGGGGAGGAGACGACCAGATTTGGAGTGGGCAATGGTGTGGGGCCCAGAAGAGCCCCTGAGCAGGTGTCCCCCCTCCATCCTGTCCAACACTGGAAGGTTAGAGGTCAACAGAAACTGGGAAATGAAGCGTGAACCGAGGGCATTCAGTGGGATTGTGGCCAATCCCGTGTCTGGGGTGGGGGAAGGGGGCATTTCCAGCCTAAGTCCGGCAGCGAAATGGTTCCCTTAGCCAGGCTGGGTCCGTCCCTGAATTCCATCCTGTTGCAACCTGGGCGTCACAATGTTGGTTCTGTAGTGGTTGTGGGATGGTTGAGAGAGGTGGGTGTTGAGAGGGTGTTGAGGGGTGCAGCCCCAGAGAGCAGGGTTAGGGGAGAGGTTGTGCCTCCACTCCCAGGCGTGGGTCACGTGGGGTGGGCGGGGCGGCTCAGGCTACAGTTCAATCTCGAATGTCTTCTGCAAGTCGCCAGAAAAGGGGTTGGAGGGTTTCTCTACAGCGGGTTTGCCTTCTAATGCTGCCCACTGGGCCTCAAAGGGGTCCAACTCTGGGACTGGGGCAGGCGCTGGCTCCGGGGGCCAGGGGGCCCCATTGGGGCGAGGGCGGGCCTGGCTCCCAGGGGCACTGGGTATGGCAGGGGGCGGGAAGGCCCCAGCTTTCCCAAGCAGGGTGGCGGGCTGGGGCTGGAGCTGGGCAGCTGAGCAGAAGGCGTTAGCCACCATCTGTGAGGGCGTGATGCCCACCACGGGCACCCGGGGCATCGGTGGGTAGCCCAAGCCCGGGTAGGTGGGCACAAAAGGGGGCTGCATGTGTGGGGGTGGCAGGAACACGGCCACCTGGGTGGGTGCCGTGTCGAAGGGCCCTACGGGGGCGGGGAAAGGCTGGAGGGCGGGAGGCATGGTGGGCACTGGGGCCACCGAGGCTGCCTGCTGCTGCTGCTGCTGCTGCTGCTGTTGCTGCTGCTGCTGCTGGGCCTTGGCCACCTGCGACACCTCCTCCAGCCACCGCTCAGCCTCCGAAGGTGTCCGCTTGTGCCCGGGCTGGAAGGCAGCTGCAGGGGGCACAGAGGGCTCACCCCAGGCAGAAGTCCCTGGAGACGGGAGAGGGGCAGGTGAGGGACAAGGGCGTCAGCATAAGAACTGCATGGTGTGGGGAGCAGAGCATGGACTCTGGAGCCAGACCGCCTGCCTCTGAGTCCCAGCTCTGTACCTCCCTAGCTTGCTGACTTCAGGAAAGTGACTCCACCGTTCTGGACTGCATAATGGTTCTGGAGTGATAAGAACATAGTTCTGAGCCTCTACGGCCTATGATGGGAAAGCCTAGGTAGGACTGACATCCTCCCTGCCCCACTGCCCTTCTGACTGGTCAGTGCCAAACCTGGGATTCACTATTTTGTTTTGTTTCTTTTTTGAGAGTCTCACTCTGGGATGCAGTGACCCTATCTCGGCTCACTGCAACCTCTGCCTCCCAGGTTCAAGCAATTCTTGTGCCTCAGTCTCCTGAGTAGCTGGGATTCCCGCCTAGGCCTCCCAAACTAGTAGGATTACAGGCGTGAGCCACCGCACCCAGCCAGTATTCACTATTTTGAATACCACCCTTGATTCTCTCATACTTTCAGAACCTATTGTCTTAGGAGTTAAGATTCTAAGATTGCATAGATCTTTCTCCAAACGTATAATATTATCCTAACGTAGTGAGTAAGGCTTGACAGTTTAAGGTTGAGCTTTCTAAGATTCGCGAGTTCTATATTTACAGTGTTTGAGATTCTAAGGTGCTCGTGTGGTTCTAGGGTAAGCCCATGGCTCTAAGATGATACATGGTTCTCAAATGAGTCCATGGTTCTAAACCGATCTCTTGACTCTAAGGTGATTCCCAAGATTCTAGGATGAGCCCGTGCCTCTGACATGACCCCATGGTTCTAAGATGATCCCATATCTCTAAGATAATTCATGGTTCTAGGGTGATCACTTGATTCTAGGTGATCCCATGGCTCTAAGATGATCCATAGTTTAAGGATGATCCCATGGTGCTAAGGTGATCTCATGGCTCTAAAATGATCAAGGGCACTAAGATGATCCATGGCTCTAAGGTGATCGCATGATTCTCAGGTAATCCCATGGCTCTATGATCCCTGGATCTAGGAGATCCCCTGGCTCTAAGATGACCCATGGTTCTAAGGTGATTCTCAGGTATCCCATGGCTCTAAGATGATCCATGGTTCTAAGGTGAGTGCATGATTCTCAGGTAATCCCATGGCTCTGAGATGATCCCTGGACCTAGGATGATCCCCTGGCTCTGAGGTGATCCATGGTTCTAAGCCTGTAGGATCCTAAGACCCCTGGAGTGTTTGGGTAGCTGTGCATAGGGGAGGGGGTACAGGAGGGACACCCAAGGCATCTGCCCAGTAGAAAGCCTGGCTTTACCTGTTGTGGCAGGTGGTGGCCCGGGTGCTGGCACTCCGGCACTGGCAAAAGATGAACTGATCTGTGTGCACAGAGCGTTGATGCTGTCACTGTCACCGGCGCCAGGAGGCTCCAGCTCAGGCACTGGGAACAGGGCAGGACAGAGGTCAGCAAACAGGCCCAGGACCTGCCACAGCCCTGCCCTTTACCCCACACTTGCGGTGGCCCTCTCTTCCGACCTGGGTCCTTTCCTGCTGTAGAAACTAAGTGGCCATGGCCACCAAATACCTGTGCATGTGTGGGTGTCACATCTGAGTGGCAGAGTGACCAAGTTAGTGTGTGATATTTGACAGCTGACAGTGACAGGGACCTCAAACCAAGGACCTCAAGATCTGTGTGTGGCCACAGACCAGAAGAGATGTTGAAACATTTAGCGACATAGGTTAGTTTAAAAACATGCCCAACCACGTGCATGGCAAGGACGTGGGCCCAGTCTGAATGGATGCTGGTCACATGGCCACTCACTGGCTGGGGATCGTTTGTCCAGCTCTGGGCAGAGAAGTGGGGCCCTGTGTACCCCACCCGGCCTGGCCTATAGCAAACATTATGAGAGCAGAGATGCATCTTTGCCAGCAAGGCAGGGGACACAGAGCAGGCAAGGTGGCCCCGCAAGGGCGTGGGATGAGCAAGGCACCCATCCAAATAAACAATTAAGGACTGCCACATGTGATGCGGGACAAATGTTTGTGACTTTTTAGCCGATGGCTGCCTTCAAGGGGCCATGTAGATGCTCCAGTGAACATGAGAACTGGCTGCAGGAGGCAGCAGGTGTGCTGTGGGGGCCCAGGTGGGACAGCCATTGCTGACAGTGACTGTGCACATTCATCCAAACAGGCATGCGGCTTCCGAGGGTGTGGCGCCAGAGTGTGGCTGGAGTCCAAGTGTATGGCATCCTGATGCGTGACTACCAGGTGTGAGAGCATCCGCTGTGTGATGTATGAGTGTGTTTGCAGGTGTGCATGAATCTGTACATGTGGCTTTGGTGTTTGCACAAATCTGGGTGTGTGGTCTGTGAATGCATGTAAATCTGGGTGTGTGATTTTTATATATATATATATATATATATATATTATATTTATATATTTATATATATATATATATATAATATATTTATATATTTATATTTATATATATATATATACACTTTTTTTTTTTAAGATGGGGTTTCACCATGATGGCCAGGCTGGTCTTGAACTCCTGACCTCAGGTGATCCACCCACCTGGGCCTCCCAAAGTGCTAGGCCTCCCAAAGTGCTGGGATTACAGGTGTGAGCCACTGCGCCCAGCCGATTTCTTTAATATTTATTTATTTATTTTTGAGACAGGGTCTCACTCTGTGGCCCAGGCTGGAGTGTAGAGGTACAATCTTGGCTCACTGCAACCTCCCCTCCCAGGCTCAAGCAATCCTCCTGACTAGCTGGGACTACAGGTGCATGCCACCGCACCTGGTTAACAATAAAGGTTAATTTAAAGCATTTTTTTGTAGAGATGAGATCTTGCTGTGTTGCTCAGGCTGGTCTCAAACTTCTGAGCTCAAGTGATCCTCCCGCCTTGGCCTCCCAAAGTGCTGGGATTACAGGTGTAAGCCACCGCATCTGGCCATGTGTGACTTCTGACTGCGATTTCGGACTGTGTGTGACTTGAGAGTGTGACTCTGAGTTTGTGACTTCCTGAGCATGTGTGACATGTGAGGTGTGACATCTATGTGGGTATGGGAAATTTCTTTGTGGCAAGTCACATCCAAGTGAGCATGCAGCTGGCCGCAGGAGGGTGAGGCTTCCAAATAAATCCTGGAGCTCCTGCCACCTCTCAGGAGCGCGTGTCACAGCCCGGGGAGTGTGCCTGATGTCAGGCTGCATGAGGACAGCAAATGTGAGGGTGTGTGACGGCCAAGGAGTGCTGCAGGCGTGGAGTGAATGTGCGTCACTCTCAACAAGGGTTGTCATCTGCTCCACGGTTACCTTTCAGAGCAGCCCAGCTTCCTGGATACAGCTCAACATGTTCCCACACCAATCCCCGAGGCCATAACGGGTAGGCGATGCAGATTTGGCATCCAGAAGCAAGAGAGTGGGCCAGACCACATGGCTTCACTGGCTGCTGGCAGGGAAGAGAGCCCTTCTGCCTGCCTCCCTCAGGCAAAATCTCAGTAGCATGCCAACTCTATCTTCTCCCCTTCCCATGGCAGACATTGCTCTTAATTTTTTTATTTTTTTGAGACAGATCACACTCTGTTGCCCAGGCTAGAGTGAAGTGGTGCAATCTTAGCTCACTGCAGCCTCAACCTCCTGGGCTCAAGCAATTCTCCTTCCTCAGCCTCCTGAGAAGCTGAGACCACAGGCATGCACCACCACACCTGGCTAGTTTTTGCATTTTTTTGTAGAGACAGGGTTTAGCCAAGTGATCTGCCTCAAGTGATCCTTGAGCCCCTCCTGGGCTCAAGTGATCTGCCTGCCTTGGCCTCCCAACGTGCTGGGACCACAGGCATGAGCCACTGCACCTGGCTAGACATCACTATTAGATCATGATCTACACCACCTGTCTCCTTTCCCTGGCCCATGGCAGACATTAGTAATCAAACACAATCCTTTTTCCCCCATGGGCTCTTTGCTCACCTTACCTGTTACCTGGCCAGACCTCATGGCTCCCCTGACCAAGTGCTAGAAAAAACAGATCCTTGTAACTCCATCTTCCCCCAAGTAAAACAGGACCTTTCTATCTCCTCTCTCCTACCACCACCCATGGCAGACACTACCAATCAATTATGATGTGCCACTCCTTTTCTTCGTGATGGGTACTGGCTCTACTTAACTCTGTGCCCACAACCAATGTCCCTGATCCATCATTATGGCCCCGACCCATGGGATCTCTGAGCTCACTGGTGCCCTGCATGTCATGTTTCTACTGACCAAATTCTGGGAGTCTCCCCTTTGGGTAAAAACATAACACTCTTGCTACTCTCTCTTCTCCCTTGCCCACGACAGACACTGCAAGGAAATCATGATTGCTAACCAATCACAATGTGCACCATCCTTCTCGTTTTCTTAACCACAGCAGATGTTGCCAATTGATCATGATTTGTGATGTCTTTTCTGCCATCCCTTGATGCTCCCTGACCTAGGCAGACATTGCTAATCCATCACAATCCTCCTTTTCTCTGAGCCTGAGGAATACCTGTATCCTTCACCTAGCCAGATCTCATGGGCAAATGCTTGGAGGGTGGGAGTATTAACCTACAGTGCTTCAGTCTACTCCTGAGCAAAAACAGGCCATCTGTGTTGCTTCTCTTCTTTCCCTGGCGATGGCAAACTTCCTTACTTGTGCCAACTTCTTTGTCTATAGCAGGCTTTGCTAACCAATCATGATGTGCATCATCCTTCTCCTTTTCCTTAACCACAGCAGACACTGCTAATTGATCATAATTTGTGATGCCTTTCTGCTATCCCTTACTCATAGCAGATATGGCTTATCAATCCTGATTTGTGTCGTCTCTTTCCTCTCCCTTGCCCATGGCAGAAGTTGCTAATCGATCATAATGTGTTCCACCTCTTTCTCCTTTGCCCGTGGCAGACAGTGCTAATCAAATCCAACGTCCTTTCCCACTAGGCCCAGGGCTCACCTGTGCCCTTCACCTGGAAGTCAGTGCGGCGCTGCAGCGTGGATGGCAGCTCATTCAGCCGTAGGCTCAGCTGCCGTTTGAAAGGCGAGTTCTTCTGGCTGAGTGCTGGGAACCCACGGAAGGAGCCCTGGCGAACCAGCTGCTCCAGGGGGGCATGGCGCCGGGGGATGGCAGCCGCAGTGGTACCTGCAGCCACAGGAGTGCCTGCCTCACCCTTCTCACCGGGTGATGTGGTGGCTGGTGTTGGGGACACGTGCCCAGGCTGGGCAGGGCCAGGAGCCACAGTGGGGGCTGCTGCTGCCTCTGCTGGAGACATGGGGGAGAAGGATGATTAGAGATCTCACCATGGCATTCGAGGCCTCTCCCACCTGGTCCTCTTGATCATTCTCCAAGGCTGCCTTCCTTGCCCAGTGAGTCCTGCCTGTAAGCTGGTCAGAGCCCTGAGACATCCTTCACCCCCGCCCAAGTCAAGATTCCTTTCCCCAGAACCCCGTTAGATAAACCATCCCCCAGGCTCAGCCTCCGCTTCTCTCCAGGTCCCTGCCTCTGATCTGTCTTGCTCTGCTGCTGTAATCATGCTTCCCTCTAAGACCCTCTCTTTCCCTTTCTGACCATTTAACAAACACTTATTTGGTGCCGGAGCAACATGATCAGGCGTTGTTCCAGATGCTTTGCAAGTATTCACTCATTCAATCCACACAACCACCCACAGGGTTGACATATTCACCATTGAACAGATGTGGAAACTGAGGCCCAGCAAAAGGCCCAGTGTGATTTGCCCAAGTCACACTATTAGGAAGGGACAGGCTGACTCCAGGGCCCATGCTCCAAATGACGGCCCCGACCTGTCTCCCTCTGGCCTGTCTCTCCCTATCGTGCTTTCTCTGCCACTGTCTGTTCCCTTGTCTCCCACTTCCCAGCCTTCTTCCCACCTCAAGTAGCTCCTCCCTTCCTCCAGTCATTCTAGACATGGCTTGGATGCTTCATCCTCTGAAAAGCTTTCCAGATTATTCCAGCCCCTCAGCCTGGCTCCCTCCACTTAGAGTCTGTTCTCTGTCCTCTGGGAGGACACCTGACCTCCCCACTCAGCAGGAGAGGCAGGCTCTTCAAGATCAGGGCTCCCCTCACCCCTGCCAAACCACAAACACACACCTGTCCTCCTACCAGGGCCTCCCTGAGCTGCAGCTTGAAAGCCACGGAGCTTGAACTCAGGCCCAGAGAGACCCTCCCAGAAGGATGTCGCCCCATGCTGCTTCTCCCATCATCCAGGGTGACACAATGGGGCACCCACGCAGGCCTGGCCCGGGGAAGCGGAAACAGCCCAGGACAGGTTGGAACCAGGAAACCACCTGTGCCCCTACTCACTGTGTGACCTCAGGAAGTCCCCTCCCCTCTCTGGGCTCCAGTTTGCCAACTAGAAACCTGGGTAAACATCTCAATGCTACCTCCCAAGCCTCCAAGAGGATCATTTTAGGTAGTGAATGTTAAATGCTTTGGAATCCAACAAAAGCGTGGCTGGGTGCGGTGGCTCATGCCTATAATCCCAGCACTTTGGTCTTTTAGTAGAGACGAGGTTTCATCATGTTGCCCAGGCTGGTCTTGAACTTCTGACCTTAAGTGATCCACCCACCTCGGCCTCCCAAAGTGCTGGGATTACAGGCAGAAGCCACGGTGCATGGCCCGAAGCCTGCCCTGCTTTGTAAACTGTTGCATCCCTGTACCTCTGTAGCCGATACTCCGACACTGGGTCCCCTGCGCCCTCTCTGTGACCTGATGGTGCTCGGGGCAGCACCCACCTTTCTTCTTGTCTGGGGCCTCTCGATCCGTGGGCCGCCCACCCCCAGACAGACGGAAGGAGCCCTCGCGGGCGAAGCTGGTGCGGCTGGCATCAAAGGCGGCCGTGACCCCACATTCCTTCTCCCGTCGCTGTTTTCGCTCCAGGCAGGCGGCAAAAGCACAGCCCACAGCGTGGCTCAGCCTCTCGCCCTGTGGGGAGAGGATGGGCGGGGGTTTGAGGCACTGGGCAGTGCGGCGCGGGGGGTGGGCAGGGTTGCTGGGTTACAGCTGCTAGGTGCTGGGTTACCCCGGATGAGTCCCTGAACTTCTCTGGGCCTCAGTGCTCATCTGTACCATAAGAAAAGGCTGGAAATGACAGCTGCAAGTGAAAGAAGCCAGAAACCAACAAGTGGCTGTTGTATGGCTCCACTAACCAGACATTCTAGAAGAGGCAATACTAATCTGTGGTGAAAAAAGTCAGAACAGACTGGGAGTGGTGGCTCTCACCTGTAATCCTAGCACTTTGGGAGGCTGAGAAGGGAGGTTTGCTTGAGCCCAGGAGGTCAAGGATGCAGGGAGCTATGATCGTGCCACTGCACTCCAGCTTGGGCAACAGAGCGAGACTCTGTCTCAAAAAGAAGTCAGGCTGGGCACAGTGGCTCACGCCTGTAATCCCAGCACTTTGGGAGGCCGAGGCAGGTGGATCAGGCGGTCAGGAGTTCAAGACCAGCCTGGCCAAGATGGTGAAACCCCATCTCTACTAAAAATACAAAAATTAGCTGGCCATGGTGGCAGGCGCCTGTAATCCCAGCTCTCAGGAGGCTGAGGCAGAGAATTGCTTGAACCCAGCAGGGAGAGGTTGCGGTGAGCCAAGATCATGCCACTGCACTCCAGCCTGGGCAATGGAGCAAGACTCCGTCTCAAAAAAAAAAAAAGTCAAAAGAGTGGTGGTTTCCTATGGGGTGGGGAATGACAGCAAAGGGGTATGAGGGGCTGACTGGGTGGTGGCGATGTTCTAGATATTGATGGGGGTTTGGGTACATGGGTATATGCAGTTGCTGAAATTCGTTGATTGTACACTGAAGGCTTGTGCACAGCATTGCTATGGACTAAATGTGTGTGTCTCTCTCAGTTCAAACGCTAAAGACCTCATTCACAGTGTGCTGGTATTTGGAGGTGGGCCTTTGGGAGATGAGAGTTATGTCAGATCATGGTATTTCAGGTGGGGTCCTCATGAGGGAATTAATGCCCTTATTTATTAATTTTTTTTCTGGGACAGGGTCTCACTGTGTCGCCCAGGCTGGAGTGCAGTGGCATGACCTCAGCTCACTGCAACCTCCACCTCCTGGCTTCAAGCAATTCTCCTGCCTGCCTCAGCCTCCCAAGTAGCTGGGATTACAGGCATGCGCCGTCACACCTGGCTAATTTTTATATTTTTAGTAGAGATGGGATTTTACAACGTTGACGAGGTTGGTCTCAAACTGCTGACTTCAAGTGATCTGCCTACCTTGGCCTCCCAGTGTTGGGATTATAGGCGTGAGCCACTGCACCCGGCCAGGATGAATGCCCTTATAAAAAAAAGAAAGAGGCCGGATGCAGTGGCTCACACCTGTAATCCCAGCACTTTGAGAGGCCGAGGCAGGGGGATCACTTGAGGCCAGGAGTTCGGGACCATCCTGATCAACCTGGTGAAATCCTGTATCTACTAAAAATACAAAAATTAGCCTGGCATGGCGGCACGCACCTGTAATCCCAGCTACTAGGGAGGCTGAGGCAAGAGAATCACTTGAACCCAGGAGGCGGAGGTTGCAGTGAGCCAAGATCGTGCCGCTGCACCCCAGCTGAGGTTGACAGAGCAAGAAAAATTCCATCTCAAAAAAAAAAAAAAAAAAAGGAATGAACTACTGATACAAGTGGCTCATGCCTGTAATCCCAGCACTTTGGAAGGCCAAGGTGAGTGAATCGCTTGAGTCCAGGAGTTCAAGCAGCCTGGGCAACATGGCAAAACCTTATCTCTACAAAAAATACAAAATTAGCCAGGCATGGTGGTGTGTGCCTATAGTCCCAGTTACTCAGGAAGCTGAAGTGGGAGAACTGCTTGAACCCAAGTTGCAGTGAGCCAAGATCACACTGCTACATGTCAGCCTGGGTGACAGAGAGAGACCCTGTCTCATTAAATAAATAAATAAATTAATTAATTAAAAACATTGCCAGGAGTGGTGGCTCACGCCTGTAATCCCAGCACTTTGGGAGGCCAAAGCAGGGAGATCAACAGAAGGTTAGGGGTTCGAGACCAGCCTGACCTACATGGAGAAACCCCGTCTCTACTAAAAATACAAAATTAGCTGGACGTGGTGGCACATGCCTATAATCCCAGTTACTGGGGAGGCTGAGGCAGGAGAACCACTTGCACCCAGGAGGCAGAGGTTGTGTGAGCTGAGATTGCACCGTTGCAGTCTAGCCTGGCTGACAAGAGTGAAACTTTGTGTCAAAAAAAAATTACACTAAGTGAAAGAAGCCAGACTTATATTATATGATTCCAGTAAATGAAATATTCAAAATAGGTAAATCCATAGAGACAGAAAGCAGATTAGTGGTTGCCAGGGGGCTGGGGTAGGGGTGACAGGGAGTGAATTGCCTAATGGAGATGGGGTCTCCTTTAGAGGTGATGAAAATGTTTCAGGACCACATAGAATTGATGGTTAAACAACACTGAAAATGTATTAAATGCCATTGAATTGTACACTTTTAAATGATTAATTTTATGTGAATTTCACCTCAAGAAAAAAAAAAAGTTGAACTTGGGGAATCCTGGGAATTCCACTGCTTAATGCTTAAAACTTCCTGTTTCCTCAGAAGTAGGAATGAATTCATCCAATCACACTCTTTACCCAGAGGACATGGTCCTGCTCTTTTCTGGCTTTCATTCTCATCCCCAAATAGTTTTTTGGAGTTTTTTTGTTTTTTGTTTTTTTTGAGACAGAGTCTTGCTCTGTCGCCCAGGCTGGAGTGCAGTGGTGCAATCTTGGCTCACTGCATCCTCCGTCTCCAGGGTTCAAGGGATTCTCCTGTCTCAGCCTCTGGATTAGCTGAGATGACAGGCGTCCGCCACCACGCCTAGCTAATTTTTCGTAGTTTTAGTAGAGACGGGTTTTCACCATGTTGGTCAGGCTGGTCTTGAAGTCCTGACCTCAGGTGATCTGCCCGCCTCAGCCTCCCAAAGTGCTAGGATTACAGGCATGAGCCACTGTGCCCGGCGAATACTTTTTTTTTTTGAGATGGAGTCTCACTCTGTTGCCCAAGCTGGACTGCAGTGGTGCAATCTCAGCTCACTGAGACCTCCGCCTCCCAGGCTCAAGTGATTCTCCTGCCTCAGCCTCCCGGGTAGCTGAGACTACAGGCATGCGCCACTACGCCTGGCTAATTTTTTGTATTTTAGTAGAGATGGGGTTTCACGATGTTGCCCAGGGTGGTCCTGAACTCCTGAGCTCAGGCAATCTGCCCACATCAGCCTCCCAAAGTGCTGGGATTACAGGTGTGAGCCACCTCACCCGGCCCTCACAAGAACACTCTAAATTGGGAACTGTGAGTATACCCTCTTCTCCAGATGAGGAAACTGGGCACACAGAGGTGACTTGCCCAAATGCAGGAAGCTTGCCGGGGTGGGGCTGGGATGCCAGAGCATGGGAGAGAAGAGCTGGACAGCTGTGGCAATACTCACAGAGTCCTTGAGAGCCAGGAAACAGTGGCAGATCCAGCGGCGAGTGGTCCCGTCACGGCAGATGTAGGAGAAAGCCTTGTCCAGGTTTCGGTCAGGAGCACAAAAGGAGACCTTTTCGATGGTCTGGTCGACCAGAAGATCCTAGGAGGGGCCGGGGAGGCCAGGAGAGGAGTGTGAACTGTCTTTCAAGTATCCACTCAACGTTCTCTGTGTCTGCTGAAATCTCGTCCTGAATGGGGTGGGGACCCAGCAGTCACTGAGACACACTGTGCCCTGCCTGCAGAGGGCTCCCAGATCAGAGGGAAGATCAGACCCATCATGAGATGGGCAACCCAGAGTGACAGCCAGGCTGTAATGAGGGAGGCACAGGCACAGGGGTCAGGGCCAGGATGGCAAAAGCCAGCTTGGGATCAGTCAGGGAAGGCTTCTTGGAGCAGGTATTAACTAGGAAAAAAAGTCAAGGAACAGTATTTTGGACTGAGGGACTGCCTGTGCAAAGGTGGTGATCTTGTTCTGTCATTAACCCAACTCTCAGCATATCCTGGGCACCTCCTGGGGCAGGCTCTGGGGTGGGGGCAGGGGATTCAAGGTGAGCAAACAGATACACACATCGTGGCCTCATAGTGCTTCCTTCTGGCTGGGCGGGGTGACAATAAACACTTAATGGCTAACATTCATTGATCTGAGCAGTTACGATGTACCAGACCCCATTTAAATAAATTTTTTTTTTCAGATGAAGTCTTGCTCTGTCACCTAGGTTGGAGTGCAGTGGCGTGATCTCGGCTCACTGCAACCTCTGCCTCCCAGGTTCAAGCAATTCTCCTACCTAAGCCTCCCAAGGAGCTGGGATTACAGGCACGTGCCACCACGTCCGGCTGTATTTTGTATTTTTAGTAGAGGTGGGGTTTTACCATGTTGGCCTCTCAGACTCCCGACCTCAGGTGATCTGCCCACCTCAGCCTCCCAAAGTGCTGAAATTACAGCCATGAGCCGCTGTGCCCAGCCCATATTTTAAATTTTCTTAAGGCTGATCGTGAACTCCTGGCTTCAAGGGGTCCTCCCAGCCAGGCACCATTTCAAATAACTGCATATGCTTTCTCATTTAATGGTACGGTCTATTATAATCGCTATTTTTATTTTTTTGAGACAGAGTTTCGCTCTTGTTGCTCAGGCTGCAGCACAATCTCAGCTCACTGCAACCTCCGCTTCCTGGGTTCAAGCAGTTCTCCTGCCTTAGCCGCCCAAGTAGCTGGGATTGTAGGCATGTGCCACCATGTCCGGCTAATTTTATATATTTAGTAGAGACAACAGTTTCTCCATGTTGGTCAGACTGGTCTCGAACTCCCGACCTCAGGTGATCCACCTACTTCAGTCTCCCAAAGTGCTAGGATTAGAAGTGTGAGCCACCACTCCCGGCCCATGATTTTCTTTAATGAAAGATTTTGCATTCCTAAATAAAGTCTATGCACTAAATGAAATGAAGATACTTCAGTGTATTGGCTAAGAGAGTTGCCTTTGGTGTCAGAACAATGTTTATATCTAGCTTTGCCACTGAGTATCACTTTAAGTAAATCAAAACATTTAATCTTTAGTAGCCTCTTTTGTGTAATGGTGGAAAGAATACCTATCTTACTAGACTATTATGAGATTTTACTGAGAGGACACAAAAAATCTTAGTGACTGGCACATAATATGCTCTACCTCCTTTTTGCAATCCTGTGAGGCTATAGCTGTAAAACTAAACAAAACAAAACAGAAAAACAGCTGTTTGTTTCATGTATATAAAAAGAATGATCAGTTCTCCCAAAGCACTGGGATTACAGGTGTGAGCCACTGCATTGTGCCATAATTCCAGTTCTTTAAACGCTTGTTTCCCTAAAACCCACATCTTGTGGTTGAATTGTCTTATTTATTTATTTTTCTTGAGACGGAGTTTCACTCTTGTTGCCTGGGCTGGAGTGCAATGGTGTGATCTTGGCTCACTGCAACCTCTGCCTCCCAGGTTCAAGTGATTCTCCTGCCTTGGCCTCCCAAGTAGCTGGGATTACAGGTACCCGCCACCACGCCCAGCTAATTTTTGTATTTTTAGTGGTGATGGGGTTTCACCATGTTGGCCAGGCTAGTCTGGAACCCCTGATCTCAGGTGATCCACCTACCTTGGCCTCCCAAAGTACTGGGATTACAGGCATCAACTACCATGCCTGGCATCAATTGTCTTTCATTTCAAATTATTAGAAAACATTAGAAGTTTGGTGTATATCTGTCAGGAGAAATGGAAAATTCATATCTCTTGCTTAGTAAGCCGATCTTCCTGTGAACTGAGAATTTGCTTTAATTTTGAAACATAAGCCACATAAATTTGAGTAAATTATATGATAAAAGCTTCTCATTTGTTATCTAATACTCATTCACCTTAAATTTAAGTTCTTTCTAAAGCTAATATTTAAGTGAGGAAAATGACACTGTGAAAGTACCAGATGAAAACATGGGAGAATTTTGTTTATAATCTGAGAGTAGAGAGGTCTAACTATGTAAGGAAGGATCTAGTGCATAAAAACAATTTTAAGATTCTGCATGGCAACAAAATACCTATTTTTGTTTTGTGCTGTTAGAACACAAGATCACAGACTGTGTAATTTAGAATGAACAGAAATTTATTGATTCACAGTTCTGTAGACTAGGAAGTCCAATATCAAGGCATCTGGTCAGTGCTTTCTTGCTGTGTCATAACATGACAGAAGATAGCATCATGTAGCAGAAGGGCAAAGAGAAAGAGAATGCACAGGATAGGGGTGAACTCACTCTCACAATAATGAATCTACTCCTTTGATGTCAGCTACATTAGTCCACTTATGAGGGTGGAGGCCTCAAGACATACACACTTTTTAAAGGTCCTACCTCCCAGTACCTGTCACAATGGCAATTAAATTTCTCTCTCTCTGTCTCTCTTAACTGAGTCTTGTTCTGTCAGCCAGGCTAGAGTGCAGTGGCATGATCTCAGCTCAATGCAGCCATCGCCTCCCGGGTTCAAGTGATTCTTATGCCTCAGCCTCCTGAGTATCTAAGATTACAGGCGTTCGTTACCACACCCGGCTAATTTCTGTGTTTTTAGTAGAGATGGAGTTTTACCATGTTGGCCAGGCTGATCTGGAACTCCTGACCTCAAGTGATCCACCTGCCTTGGCTTCCCAAAGTACTGGGATTACCGGTATGAGTCACCAAGCCCAGCTGGTAATTAAATTTCAGCATGAGTTTTGGAGGGGAAAAACTGAAACCATAGCAATATTAATCCAAAAGATAAATGATACTCTTTGCAGGAAAATATTTGCATTTCCTTTTACAGACGGAGCATTTACCTTTAAAATAAATAAGGCTGGGCAACATGGTGAAACCCTGCCTCTATAAAACAAAAATTAGCCAGGTGTGGCATGGACGTGTAGTCCTAGCTACTCAGGAGGCTGAGGCAGGAGAATTGATTGAGCTGGGAGGTAGAGGCTGAGATGAGCTGTGATTGCACCACTGCACTCCAGTCTGGCTGAGAAAGTGAGACCCTGTCTCACAAATTAAAAATAAATACATAAAAATAAATAAATAAATAAATAGCTTCTAGAACTCACTAAACACGAGACTAGTGATCTTATGAACAGAACTATCATAGGAAAAGCACTATAAATGACTTTTAAAGATATATAATGTATTTATCTTTATTCATGATGTAAATAATTAAAACTAAAATGAGATAACATTATACTAAAAAATTAGCAAAGATCAATAAGTTTGATAATACATTGCTGGTGAGCACCGTTAAATATTGCTGGTTAGAGGGTACAATGGTACTTCAGTGGATGTCAGTTTGCACATATCTCACTAGATTAGAAATGACACATACCTTTTGAGCCAGTAGTTCTACTTTTAGGATTTATTAATATGTTTATACTCATAGGAAATGATAAATACAGTTATTTGTTATTTATAATTATTTATTACAATATTGTTGCCAATAGGAAAATAATGAAAACAGCCTAAGTATCTGTAAGAACGGGATAGGGTTAACTATGGCACATCCATACAGTGGGACATCATGTAGCTGTTGAAAAAGAATGAGGCAGGCTGGGTGCAGTATCTCAGGCCTGTAATCCCAGCACATTGGCAGGCCAAGGTGGGAGGGTCACTTGAGTCCAAGAGTTTGAGACCATCCTGGGCACCATTTAATTTTTAAAATTTAAAAAGTAGCGGGGTGTGTTGGTGCCTGCCTGTAGTCCCAGGTACTCTGGAGATTGAAGCAAGGGGATTGCTTGCCTTTGAGATTGTAGCGAGCTGTGATCATGCCACTGCACTCAAGCCTGGGTGACAGAGTGAGACCCTGTCTGTGGGAAAAAAAAAAAAAAAAAAGAATGAGGCAGGTCTTTATATACTTATATGGAAAGAATATATAGGCCAGGCGTGGTGGCTCATGCCTGTAATCCCAGCACTTGAGGGACTAGGGTGGGCAGATTACCTGATGTCAGTAGTTTGAGACCAGCTTGGCCAACATGATGAAACTCCATCTCTACTAAAAATACAAAAATTAGCCAGGCATGGTGGCGCACGCCTGTAATACCAGCTACTCGGGAGACTGAGGCAGGAGAATCACTTGAACCCAGGAGGCGGAGGTTGCATTGAGCCGAGATTGCGCCACTCCAACCTGGGCTACAGAGTGAGACTCTGTCTCAAAAAAATAACTAAATAAAAAAAAAAAAAAAAAAATAGACTGTGTATAGGATGCTATCGTGTTTTTAAAAAATGTACTTTGGTGTATGTGTATAAATATGTATGGAAGAATAAACAAACTGAAAACAGTGATTGCTTACTGAAGGAGACATGGTTGTTGGAGACTCGGTGGTAAGATTTCTTCTTTACTATATATTCCTTCATACCTGCTGCATGTTGTACCATTTGCTTTTAATACCTATTAAGAAAGTATAATAAATTAAAAAATGAAAACAAATACAGTATATATCATTTGTTTTCTTTTTACTAGGCATATTTGATGAGACCTTCTATAATATTTTTTGATGAAATAGATGGATTAGCTCCAGTTCGCTCTAGCAGGCAAGATCAGATCCACAGGTAATTTTTCCTTATCTGATTATCTTGAGCTCCTTTTTACCCGTTGACTTAGTAGTTAGCCTTAGCCCTTAGCTAAGTGCTGTGAGGCTTACAAAGAATTTTAGGCCAGGCACGATGGCTCACGTACTTTGGGAGGTGGAGGCAGGTGGATCATGGAGTCAGGAGATCAAGACCAGCCTGGCTAACAAGGTGAAACCCCATCTCTACTAAAAATACAAAAAATTAGCCAGGCGTAGTGGCACGCACCTGTAGTCCCAGCTACTCGGGAGGCTGAGGCAGGAGAATCGCTTGAATTCAGGAGGCAGAGGTTGCAGTGAGCCAAGATCTCACCACTGCACTCCAGACTGGGCGACACAGCGAGACTCCGTCTCAAAAAAAACCAAAGAATTTTAAAACATAATGTGTGTCTGTGAGGACTACTTCTTTCTCTTAGTACAGGGGTCAGCACACCACAGCCTGTGAGCAAAATCCAGGCCTCTGTGTGTTTTTGTAAATGAGGTTGTATTGGATTGCAACCATGTTCGTTCCTTAAGCATTGTCTGCTGTTTGTTTTGTGCTGCAAGAATAGAGTTGAGCAGCTGTGATAGACTGAATGGCTTGCAAAGTTTAAAATATTTACTGTGTGGGCTTTTAATTTTTTTGTTAAATTTGTTTTAGAGATGATGTCTTGCTCTGTTGCCCAGGCTGGTTTTGAACTCCTGGCCTCAAACCATCCTCCTGTCTCAGCCTCCTGAAGTGCTGAGATTACAGGCATGAGCCACTGTGTCCAGCCTATCTCACCTTTTACAGCAAAGGTTGCCTCATCCTAATTTGGCATAATTTTTTTTTAATTTGCAGGCACAATTTTATTCTGTCACCCAGGCTGGAGTGCAGTGGCACAGTCATGGCTCACTGCAACCTCTGACTCCTGGGTTCAAGTGATTCTCATGTCTCAGTCTCCCAAGTATCTGGGATTACAGGCATGTGGTGCCATGCCTGGCTAATTTTTATATTTTTAGTAGAGATAATATTTGGCCATATTGGCCAGGCTGGTCTTGAACTCCAGGCCTCAAGTGATTGGCCTGCCTCTGCCTCCCAAAGTGCTAGGATTACATACATGAGCCACTGTGCATGGCAGTAGCATAATGCTTTAAATTTATCCATGTCATGTATTTTTTTTTTTTTTTGAGACAGAGTCTTACTCTCTTGCCCAGGCTGGAGTGCAGTGGTTCGATCTCTGCTCACTGCAACCTCCTCCTCCCGGGCTCAAGTGATTCTCCTGCATCAGCCTCCCAAGTAGCTGGGACTACAGTTGCCCACCACCACTCCCATCTAATTTTGTATTTTTCGTAGAGATGAGGGTTTTACCGCGATGGCCAGGCTGGTCTCAAACTCCTGACCTCAAATGATCTGCCTGCCTTGGCCTCCCAAAGTGCCAGGATTATAGGCATGATCTACTGTGCCTGGCCTCCATGTCATGTATCCTAATATTTTATTCTTTCTCACTCCGCTGTAGTATTCCTTAATGTCTGTGTGTGTGTATACCACTACTTATTTTTCCATCTACCATCTGATGGAGATTTGTTTTGCTTCTATTTTTAGCTATTATTATAATGCTACTACAGGTTGAGCATCTCAAATCCAAAAATCTGAAATCTGAAATGTTCCAACATTTGAAACTTTTTGAATGCTCACTTAACACTCACAGGAAACTCTCGATGAAGCTTTTTTGGTTTTGAATTTTGGGATTTGGGAAGCTCCACTGGTAAATATAATGCAAATATTCCAAAATCTGAAAAAAATTCCACATTCAAAATAATTCTGGTCCCAAGCATTTTTAGGAGACTGGGTCTCATTCTGTTACCTAGGCTGGAGTGCAGTGGTGTGATTATGGCTCACTGTAACCTCAAACTTCTAGGCTCAAGTGATCCTCCTGTCTCAGCCTCCTGTGTAGCTAGAACTACAGGCATGCACTATCCCACCTTGCTAATTTTTGTATTTTTTGTAGAGACGGAGTCTCGCTATGTTGCCCAGGTTGGTTTCTTAACACCTAGTCTCAAGCGAGCCCTCCATCTTGGCCTCCCAAAGCATCTCTACAAGTTTTTGTGTGGACATGTTTTCTTTTCTGTTGGATAAATGCCTAAGCGAGGAACTTTTGGATCCTATGGTAAATGTATATTTAAATTTGTAAGGTAACACTGTACTGTTTTCCAAAGTGGTTTTACTATTTTTATTTTCCTATAATGTATGATAATTTGAGTTGTTCCTCATCCTTGCCAATAATTGGTGTTGTTAACTGTCTTTACCTTTAGCCATCCTAGTGGGTGTACAGTAATGGATTTAATTTACATTAATAGTAATGCAAATAATGTTGAACTTTAATATTAATCCAGTAATACTGAGCATCTTTGTGTTTATTGCCCATTTATATATTTTTATTTGTGAAATGTCTGCTAAAATCTTTTGCCCCCTTTTTTAAAACCAGAAATTAGATTGTGTGTCTTACTGTTTTGTAGTCCTTGTTTTTTTTTTTTTTTTTTTTTTTTGATACAGAGTCTTTCTCTGTTTCCCTGATGGAGTGCAGTGGTGTGGTCTTAGCTCACTTCCACCTCTGCCTCCCAGGTTCAGCTGATTCTCCTGGCTCAGCCTCCCGAGTAGATGGGATTACAGGCATTTGCCACCACGCCTGGCTAATTTTTGTATTTTTAGTAGAGGCAGGGTTTTGCCATGTTGGCCAGACAGCTCTTGAACTTCTGACCTCAAGTGATCTGCCCGCCTTGGCCTCCCAAAGTGCTGGGATTACAGGTGTGAGCCACCACCCCTAGCCCAGTCCTTGTTATGCAAGTCTTTTGTTGGATCTTTGTTTTGAATTTTTTTTCTGGTGTTCTGGCTTGTGTCTTTGTTTGCTTAGCTATGACTTTTGAAGAGCAAAGGATTTTAATTTTGATAAAGCCACAGTAGAGATTTAAAAAATATATCTGTGCCTTTTGTGTTCTGCTTGAGAAAAATTGCCCAAATAAGTGTGGCAATAATTTTCTTTGAAAATATTAATAGTTTTAGCTCCTAATTTTTTTCTTTTTTGACTCTCATTTGCACCCAGGCTGGAGTGCAGTGGCGGGATCTCAGTTCATTGCCACCCCCACCTCCCGGGTTCAAGCAATTCTCCTGCCTCTACCTTGAGTAGCTGGGATTACAGGCATGCGCCACCACACACAGCTAGTTTTTGTATTCTTAGTAGAGACAGGGTTTCATCATGATGGCCAGGCTGGTCTCGAACTCCTGACCTCAAGTGATCTACCCGCCTCGGCCTCCCAGAGTGCTGGGACTAAAGGTGTGAGCCACTGTGCTTGGCTTTAGCTCTTAATATTTAAGTCAATGATTCACTTTAAGTTAATGTTTGTGTATCAATATGAGGTGAGGGTTTGAGTTAATTTTTTTTTTTTTTTTTTTTGAGACAGAGTCTTGCTCTGTTGCCAGGCTGGAGTGCAGTGGTGAAATCTCGGCTCACTGCAACCTCCGCCTCTTGGGTTCAAGCAATTCTTCTGCCTCAGCCTCCCAAGTAGCTGGGACCACAGGCATGTGCCACCACGCCCGGCTAATTTTTTTTGTAGTTTTAGTAGAGACAGGGTTTTACCATGTTGGCCAGGATGGTCTCGATCTCTTGACCTCGTAATCCGCCTGCCTTGGTCTCCCAAAATGCTCGGCTTACCCAGCCTGAGTTAATTTTTGTGGATAGTTTAAGATATGGACCGAAGTTTATTTTTTTTATAGAATTTTTTTTTTTTTGAGACAGAGTCTCGTTCTGTTGCCTAGGCTGGAATGCAGTTGTGCAATCTCAGCTCACTGCAGCCTTCACCTCGCTGGTTCAAGCGATTCTTGTGCTTCAGCCTCCTGAGTAGCTGGGATTACAGGTGTGTGCCACCACGCCTGGTGAATTTTTGTATTTTTAGTAGAGAGGGGTTTCACCATGTTGGCCAGGCTGGTCTCAAACTCCTGACCTCAGGTGATTCTCTCACCTTGGCCTCCCAAAGTGCTGGGATTACAGGCGTGAGCCACAACACCCAGCCTATTTTTAATATAGATATTCATTTGTTCGACGATCATATGTTGAAGAGTTTACTTTGTCTTTATTAAATTTCTTGGCACATCTTTGTCAAAAATTGACCATATAAATGTGTGTCTATTCCTAGATTTGTTAGTTGATTCCATTGATCTACAGGTCTATCCTTATACTACTGTCTTGATTAATGTAGCTTTACATTAGTTCTTTTTGGTGTAAGTCCTCCAAGCTTGTTGTATTTCAAAATCGTTGTAGTCATCTGTTGTCTTTCCATATACGTTTTTAAAGCCTCTTGTCAGTTTCTTTAGAAAAGACTGTTGGGATTTATTTGGGATTGGATTTAATCCTTGGATCTATTTGGGAAGAATTGCGTCCTTAACTTATTCATCTTTCAATCTATGAACATGGTAAATCTGTTCATTTATTTAGGTATTCTTTAATTTCCTTTTTTTGTGTCTTACAGTTTTTAGCATAAGGATCTTAGGCATCTTTTGTTTAATGTATTCCCAAATACTTTATTGTTCATTTAATGTGAATTGGAGTTTTTTTTTTTTTTTTTTTTTTTTTTTAATTTTTATTGTATTTTACGTTTTGGGGTACATGTGAAGAACATGCAAGATTGTTGCATAGGTACACACGTGGCAGTGTGATTTGCTGCTTTCCTCCCCTTCACCTATATCTGGCATTTCTTCCCATGCTATCTC
>CAUYLZ010037827.1:0-19569 GCA_963573645.1 Pithecia hirsuta
GCTTCAGAAGAGTTGACTTGCCTGCTCCGTTGGGCCCTACCAGAGTCACTCATGTGTCAAGGTCAATTCCAAATTCTAGATTATTGTAGATGCAAGGCCCATCCTTTGTATACTTGAAGCTCACATTTTGCACCATAATGACGGGTGGCAGGATCTTGCCACATGGTGGGAAGTAAAATGACAGTGTCTTGTCTCTCACGACCGTCTCTGTCAGTCCTGATGCCATCATTTTATGTAGCATCTTTTCCTTGTTCTGGGCCGGTCTGCACCAGCTTGACACTGCCATGACCAAACCTCACAATGTGGTTCTTCATGTGTGCAACCTGATCTTGCTCCCAGTGAAACCTCTTCATCTGGTTCTCCTCCAGGTCTAGCCACGTCTTCACATACTGATCATAATTACCTCTATAATACTTCAGTTTCTTGTTGTGCATGTAAATTATGTTGGTACAGACACCATTCAGAAAATCCTGGGAATCGGAGACAAGGACCAAGATGTGCTTAAAAGTTTTTAGTTCTTCTTCCAATCACATGCGAGCATCTAGGTCCAGGTGGTTGGTGGGCTCATCCAGGAGCAGCAGGAAGGGCCAAATAAAGAGGGCTCTGGCAAGGGCAACCCTCATCCTCCAGGCCCTATTGAAGTCTTTTAGCTTCTTGTGCTGCATGGCAGGTGTGAAACCCAGTCTGTGAAAGATCCACAAGGCCCTCATCTCTGCCATGTCAGCATCCAGCTCCTCCAGATGTTTATAGATCTCCATGAGCTCCTCACACTCCACATCCTCATGAGCCAGCTGCTCTGCCTCCCTCTCCAGCATGGCCCACTCTGTATTGACTTCCATCACACACTGTAAGGGTGTCATCACCTGGGGTTATCTCTTGAGTCAGATGGTAGATGTTAATATGCTCAGGGATGGGCACTTCATGTTTTCCAATAGCAGAGAGGAACATGAACTTTCCAATTCCATTTAAGCCAATGAGGCCATAATGATGGCCTGAGTTTAATTCCAGTTTGGTGTCACTGAGCAGCTCTTGACTGTAAGGTGAGTGAGAGTTTGATAATGTGAACATCAGTACTGTTGGGGTGAGAGGCCAGGACACCAGTGACAGCTAGAACAGCAGCTTTCTTCATCTCAAAGTCCTCTAGCTCCTTAGTCAGCAAATCCACTTCTGTGGTCTCTCTGCCATTGGCCTCAATTTTCTCCTCTGACACTTGTGGTTCTGTGACAGCATCTCCATTTTCTTCATGTCCTTTTCTGGGCCACTGTCAAGCTTTGTCAGCCTCCTTCTTTTTGGCTGCCTTCTTCTTGGCCAGGTTGGAGGGCATGATCATGACCCACAGGGATAGGTTACTGTTCTTTCAGGGAGCTGGACCTCACTGCTCTGACTTTACTGTCTTATTAAAAAGATTGGCCAAGGATGTGGAGCAGAGAGCCAGGCCATGGGGCTGAGAGGAGAAGTCAGGCTATGGAGGGCCCTGTGCTGCTCTGATGTCTGGAGATCGTCCTCCCTAGAGAGGAGCCCCTGGAGAAGGGAACACACAGCAGAAGCAGGGTCACGTGGGGCTGGGTTAAGACCTGAGAGCCACTAGGAGAGACTGAGAGGCCTGAGGAATGCAGTGGCCATAGAGAGAGGAGGAGGGTGAGTCCAGGGAATGTTAGCAGTGAGGGTGGTTAGTGGCCATGTCCAATTCATGTGTAGTCTGGCTGGGAGAGAAGAGAGCATGTCCATATGCAGGGTAAGTGCTGATGTGTCAGCTGCGGATGCATCCCTGGAGACACCAGGCTCCCTGTGTGGAATCAGATGCTGAAGTGCATGTGCAGATGGATGTGGCTGTACTGATCAGGATTTCCAGGCACAGAAAATAGTTTTGACTCCTACTAATTTAGTCCAGATCCTAGGGGGCTGGGCATTGGGGTGTATTGCCTCATCTGTGTGTCTGAGATGCCTGAGGCTGCCTTGTGATAAGGTACCACCTGTTTGCCTATCTCTCTTCTGCTAGTGGGCATATCTTACTAAGAAGCAGGTGGCTCCTCAGGGGCTCTACAGAAGCTTCTTAGTGGAAAGACACTCACAGCTGAGGTGTCTGGGTCCAGGGATTTTGTCTTACATGCTTTTTATCTGAACATAGTGAGGAGCTAAAGCAGCTTCCACTGCCAAGAGCAGTAGCATGGTGAAAATCAAATTCAGCCCAGAGCCCTGGTGCCTGCCTGAGTCTGGGTCATATCTCAGGAGAAACCAGGGATGTTTCCCAGCATATGATATAGTCACCAACATGGAAGCCACTGCTCAGGGTGCAGGTGAACAGATGGCCCCGGGGAAGCACAGGTGGGGAGCAGCCGTGTCAGCACAGAGTGCTGGTGAGCCTGAGACACCCCAGGTGATGCACAGGTGGGGAGTGGCTGAGTCAGCACAGGTGCAGATGATCTTGAGATGCCCCTGGGGATGCACAGGTGGTGGGCAGACAAGTCAGCACAGGCCGGGAGAGGGAGCCTTCAGGCACAGACAGGGGTGAGTGCCGGCACTCACTAGTGTAACGCTCATCCGGTCTGAGTCGGAGGAGCTGACACAAGCTGAGAACTGAAACCTGGTCTCCAAGGCCTGCCCCGACCTGTGCAGTGAGAGAGGAACACAAGGAGACCAGCCCAGGCTGTGGTGGACTCAGCCCCTGACCCTGCCATGGGCTGGAATGCCCAGGCCTCCTTTGCTTCCACCCTCTCTCTACCAAAAAAAAATTTAAAGAGGCTGGGTACAGTGGCGCACACCTGGGTACAGTGGTGCACACCAGCTACACAGGAAGCTGACGCAGGAAAATCACTTGAACACAGGAGGCAGAGGTTGAGCCAAGACCACCCCACTGCACTCCAGCCTGGGCGACAGAGCCAGGCTCTGTCAAAAAATAAAAATGGAGATGTGAAAACTGAGGCTTGGAGCCTCTGGTTTAATTTCCTCTGATCCAGCTCTGCACAGGCAGAGGACTCTTTGTAAAACCTGCTTCTTCCCCTCGGCTTCCCATCAGCACTTCCCACCCACCCTGCTATCTCACTCAGCCTCAAACACACAGCCGGGAGTTTCTTCCTGCCTCAGGGCCCTGGCATATGCTGTTCTCTCTATGCTGCTGTTCCCTTCTCCCCCACCCCAGCCCAACCTCCTTTCTTCTCTGATCCCCCTCTGGCCACCTGGCCCTCCAGGGTCTCTGAGACCCTTGCTCACCATGCCCCTGCTCTTTCTAGGACAAGCACTGATCCTGAGGGGATGCCGTGGAATGGCCCAGTCCACATCAGAGACCCAGGTGGCTGCCCAGTGGCACCTCCTCCAGGCAGGAGCCGGGACTGTCACTTTGGAGACAAAACTGTTTGTAACAATAACTTACCACCACAGACAGTCCCCCGCCCCAATCCTCTGCCAGACAAGGGAGCTTCCTCAAGCCCAGCCTTCCACAGAGAGTGAGAGCGGTACAGCCCTGGCCTGACCCAGGGAGCTTCGGCCTGGACACCCTGCAGCGTCTGAAATTTGTCAGTGGTGGCAGAGGGGATCTGGCCAGGCCCCTCTGCCCAGAAGGAGCTGCCCTGATGACCATCTTAGCGCCCTTGTGCTCTTTTTACTCCCGTTCTCCCTCGGGTCTCTGCAGGGGAGTGGAGAGGGGGGCTCAGTTTATCCGTGCAGGCACCAAGGAGGAAAGTCCAGTCTTTAAGAGTCAAATGGGGGCCCCTTTTCCAAAGCCACTTCCAGGCCAAAGCAGTCCCCAGGGCTTCTTGTCCCCACCTTCTGAACCTTCTTCAAACAATGGTACAAGTTCCTCTCCGCCAGCCTGCCTGCCCAGTGAGGCCCCCAGGTTCAAGGCATTGTCAGGTGGGGGACAGGATCCTTCTCCCCCCACCCACCAACACCAGCACACACACACATCTAAGCTGCTGGCTGAGGATGTCACCAAGGCCAGAGCCACAGTATTATGAAGGTTTGGAAGTCCCTCTCCTCACCTCCCACCATGACCTTGGGCAAACCTTGGCTCAGAGCCCAGGACAGGGGGAGCCCAGGGTGGAGGCTCTAGGCACGTTTGACAAAGGTCGGTAATACAGTGTCCCCTGGGGTTGATCAGATGTTCCAAATCATCTGCATCCACCTGCAAATGCATCTAAATGGGTCCTCATGTACACACCACATTCACACACACATACACTCAGAGGAACCACGTGTGCACACATGATCATGTGGGTGGTGGCATTTGCCATGAACCAGGCTCAGGCCACATAGAGACACATATTGGCTTCTGGGACTGAAACCCAGGCCTGGCAGGACCGTGCCCACAGATACTGCACATGTTCCTACAGCTGAGAGGTGTGTACACACACTCAGGTGCACGCAGCCAGGCATTCATGTGTGAAAACAGCCCTTCCTGGTCTTGCCAGTCACCTGCACAGCATGTCTCCAGCCCCATTTCCAGCGGGGGTTGGGGGAAGAGAAATCTAACTGTCCCCCACCACCCATCTTCCCTTCAAGCCTGCTAAGTTATCCTGGGCCTGTGTGGTGGAAAAAGCCAGCCTTGGCCCTGCAGCCTCCACCTCTCCTAGGGGACCGACAGATTGCTTACAGCTTTGCCCCCCAAGAATCAGCACAGGGAGTCCTGCCCCTCCCTCCGGCAGCTCAGGGACTGTTTTCCTGTGAGGACTCCTCCACCATGGGACCAGACAAGAAGCCTGATGCTCCTTCCGGCTTTCCCTTAACGCACAGGATGCATGTGCAATTCATAGGAACAGCCCAGGTCACCCTCGTGAGTCCTGCCTGGTACAGGTAGGTGGCACTCATGTTCCTTCCCATCTAGGAGTCAGAGTCAGTCCTCCAGGCCCCCCGGCCAGTCCCCATTGGCTTTCTGTAGCTCACATGCAGTTCTATTAACAGCTGTCTAGAAGTGATGCTTTAGTGGCCTAACCCAGGGTCAAATACAGCTCTTTCCAGCCAAATCAGGAATCTCTGCCCCATCCCCAGGGGCATTGTTAGTCTACTAACAACCAGAGGTCCACCCAACAGGATACCAGGAGGAGCTGAGCCCCCTGGGGTGGGCTAGGTAGTGGTTGTCCAAGAAGCAGTTTCCCCAGGAGCGTCTGCCTCCGTGGGCCTCACTGCCCACTTGGTGTGGCTGCTTGGGTGTGACTGAGCCATGTCCCTTCCCCAGATCCTTCCTGCACCCCTCCCCTCCCTACAGTGGAATTGTTGAAGTGTGGCGAGTCTGTGCTCGTGACAATAAAGCTTGTGACAGGTCCAGGAGCCCTGCAGTTGGCTCATCTGCTTCTCTCTGTGGGGACCCTGGGTTCATTGGTCTCTCCCAATTCTTAGGTCCCCTGGTGCCCCCAATCCTGCCCTTTTCCAGCTCATTCCTTCCCAGGTAGACATAGCCTCAGAGGGGCAGGAGCTGAAGACATCTAGGGCTGTCATTGTCCTAGGAGAGGCACCTTAGCAAGGACAAGGACTTCCGGCTTCTCCTTGCTAAGGTGCCTCTCATAGGAGAAGGACAGGGCCTAGGAGAGGCACCTTAGCAAGCAAGGCCACCAGAGAGGACTGGTCCTCGGTTTGCATTTGAACCTGTTGGAGGAGTAAGTAGGCCTGCAAGGAAATTGACAGAAATAGTAATGGATCCACTCACACACATGTAGTGATGAGTTTGATGAGGTTTTCAGCCTCAGTGGGCAAAGGTTCCTGAAGCAGGCTTTCTGCAGATCAGGTCACTAGTACAACGTGGTGCAAACTTTTTGGTCAAAAATAGGCTTTGAAGTGAAGGTTGCCTCTCTGGGAGATGGAATGAGGACTTTTTTTTTTTTTTAACCCCAAGATGGAGTTTCACTTTGTCACCCAGGCTGCAGTGCAGTGGCATGATTTGGGCTTACTTCAACCTCTGCCTCCCGGGTACAAGCTATTCTCCTGCCTCAGCCTCCCAAGTAGCTGGGACTACAGGGGCCTGCCACTACGCCCAGCTAATTTTTGTATTTATAGTAGAGACGAGGTTTCACCACATTGGCCAGGCTGGTCTTGAATGCCTGACCTCAAGTAATCCACCTGCCTTGGCTTTCCAAAGTGCTGGGATTACAGCCCTGAGCCACTACATCAGTTCCTGAAAATATGTTTTTTTATTATCAATGTTTTTGTAGAGATGGGTATCACTCTGTTGCTCAGGCTGGAGTGCAGTGGCATGATCTCAGCTCACTCTAACCTCAACCACCTGGGTTCTCATGTGTCAGCCTCCCGAGTAGCTGAGACTACAGGCACACACCACCACACCTGGTTAATTTTTGTACTTTTAGTAAAGACGGGTTTTCACCGTATTGTCCAGACTGGTCTCAAACTCCTGATCTCAAGTGATCTGCCTGCCTTGGCCTCCCAAAATGGTGGTGTTACTGGTGTGAGCCACCACACTGCACCTGCTTTTTTTTGTTGTTTTTTTTTTTAAGAATAGGGTCTTGCTGTGTCTCCCAGGCTGGAAGGCAAAGTCTTGATCATAGCTCACTGTGGCCTCCAAATCCTCAGCTCCCGCAACCCTCTCACTTCAGCCTCCCAAAGTGTTAGGATTACAGGTGTGAGCCATTGTGCCTGCCCAACTCTTAAACTCATTCTGAGATTCTTTCAGACTTACAGAATAATTGCAAAAATTAGTGGCATTCCCATACGTCCTTTCCCAGCTCTCCAGACATCAACATTCCACATAACTGCAGTACAATGACCCAAATTAGAAAATGAACATTTGGGTTGGGGGTGGTGGCTCACACCTGTAATCTGCACTTTGGGAGGCCAAGGTGAGCAGAGTACAACGTCAGGAGTTTGAGACCAGCCTGATCAACATGCTGAAACCTCGTCTTTATTAAAAATACAAAAGCTAGCAGGGTGTGGTGGTATGTGCCTGTATTCCCAGCTACTCAGGAGGCTGAGGCAGGAGAATCACTTAAACCCAGGAGGTGGAAGTTGCAGTGAGCCAAGATCAAGCCATTGCACTCCAGCCTGGGTGATAAAGCAAGACTCCATCTAAAAAAAAAGAAAAGAAAAAAGAAAAGAAAAGAAAATGAAATAAACATTGGGTCACGTGGCTCATGCTTGTAATCCCAGCACTTTGGGAGACCTAGGCAGGAGGATCACTTGAACCCAGGAGTTCAAGACCAGCCTAGGCAGCATACCAAGACTTTGTCTCAAAAAAATATTACCCTGGTGTGTTGGTATGCACCTGTAGTCCCAATTACTTGGGAAGCTGAGGCAGGGGGATCAAGTGAGCCCAAGAGTTGGAGGCTGCAGTGAGCCATGATCACAACACTGCACTCCAGCCTGGACAACACAGTGAGACTCCAACTCTAAAACTAGAAAATAAAATCAAAATGAGGAAAGGATCTGAATACAGGTTTCTCCAAAGAAGATATATAAATTATCAATAAACACATGAAAAGATACTCAACCACATTAGTTATTAGGGAAATGCAAATCAAAACCGCAAAGAGATACCGCTTCACACCCACTAGGATGCCTAATACAAAGACAGTAGCAAGTGTTGGCAAGAATGTAGAGAAATTGAAGCTCTGATACATTGCTGGTGGGAATGTAAATTGGTGCAGCTGCTTCAGAACAGTTTGGCAGTTCTTCAAAATATGTCTTGTTTTGCTATCGCCCAGGCTGGAGTGCAATGGCACAATCTTGGCTCACCAAAACCTCTGCCTCCCAGGTTCAAGTGATTCTCGTCTCAGCCTCCTGAGTAGCTGGGATTACACGTGTGTGCCACCACAGCCAGCTAATTTTGTTTATTTTTAGTAGAGATGGGATTTTGCCATGTTGGCCAGGCTAGTCTCAAACCCCTGACTTCAAGTGATCCACCCACCTCAGCCTCCCAAAGTGCTGGGATTACAGGTGTGAGCCATGGCACTTGTTCCTCAAAGTATGTTTTTTTAATTTTTTAAAAATTTTCTTTAGAGACAGTGGTCTCACTACATTACTCAGGCTTGTTGTAAACTCCTGGGCTCAAGCAGTCCTCCTGCATCACCCTTCCCAAACGGCTGGGATTAGACACATGAATGCCCAGCCCCAAAATGTTAAACATAGAATTGCCACATGACCCAGAAGGTTTACTTTTAATTATATACTCAAGATAAATTGAAGCATTTCCACAAAAGATCGTGTACCCGCATGTTCGTAGCAGCATTATTTGCAAGAGCCAAAAAGTGGAAATAAGACAAATGTCCAATCAACAGACACATGGATAAACCAAATGTAGTCTATTCATATAATGGAACATTATTTGGCCATAAAAAGGAATGAAATGGCTAGGCATGGCGGCTCACACCTGTAATCCCAGCACTTTGGGAGTCTGAGGTAGGCTGATCACTTAAGGTCACTAGTTCAAGACCAGCCTGGCTAACATGGTGAAACCCCATCTCTACTAAAAATACAAACCAATTAGCCTGGTGTGGTGGCGTTTATCTGTACTCCCAGCTCCTAGGGAGCTGAGACAGGAGAATTGTTTGAACCCAGGAGCTGGAGGTTATAGGGAGCTGAAATCACACCACTGCACTTCAGCCTGGGCAGCAGAGTGAGATTCCATCTCAAAAACAAACAAACAAACAAAAGGAAAGATATACTGAAATTTGCTGCAACGTGGATATACCTCCAAAGCATCCTGTTAAGGGAAAGCAGCTGGACACAGTCACGTACTGCACAATTGCACTTATGTGAAATATCCACAAAGATGAGTCCACAGAGAGAGAGGCAGATTGCTGATTGCTGATTCGATATGGGGTGATGGAAATGTTTTGGAATTCACCTGAACAAGACACAGTAAAAACAAAAAGGGCCTGGCATGGTGGCTCATTCCTATAATCCCAGTAGCTTCGGATGCTGAGGCAAATGGATCATGATGAGGTCAGGAGTTTGAGGCCAGCCTGGCCAACATGGTGAAACCACATCTCTACTTAAAATATGAAAATTAGCTGGGTGTGATGGTGCACACCCATAGTCCCAGCTATTTGGGAGGCCGAGGCAGAAGAATCACTTGAACCCAGGAGGCAGAGGTTGCAGTGAGTGGAGATCGCACCACTGCACTCCAGTCTGGGCAACAGAATAAGACTCCACCTCAAAAAGAAAAAAAGGGAAGAAAATGGTAGAGGGGCAGTTGTATGACACTGTGAATGTACTAGTGCCTCTATGCAATGATTAATGCTTTGGGCACTTCAACTCACTAACTTAGTTTTTGAAAAAGGAATCAGCACTTGCCTACTAACAAGGAAACTTAAAAAAAGAAAAGGCTGGGCATGGTGGCTCATGCCTATAATCCCAGCATTTTGGGAGGCTGAGGTGGGAGGATGGCTTGAACCCAGGAGTTCAAGACCAATCTGGGACACACAGTGAGACCTCATCTCTACAAAATATTAAAAATTAGCCATATCAGGTTTGGTGGCTCACGCCTGTAATCCCAGCACTTTGGGAGGCTGAGGCAGGTGGATCACTTGAGCTTAAGGGTTTGAGATCAGCCCAGGAAACATGGTGAAACCTCATCTCTATATAAAAAATATTTTTAAAAATTACCAGGGAATGGTGGCAGGTACCTGTGATCCCAGCTACTTGGGAGGCTGAGGCATGACAGTCACTTGAACCAGGAGGCAAATGTTACAGTAGGCTGATATGACATTACTGCACTCATGCCTGGGTGACAAAGCAAGACTCCACCTCAAAAAAAAAAGGAGCCTGGATAACAGATTGAGACCTTGTCTAAAAGAAATAAAGAGAGAGAAAGAAGAGAGAGAGAGAGAGAGAGAGAGAGAGAGAAAAGAGGGAGGGAGAGAGGGAGGGAAAATTTAGCCAGTTGTGGTGGCTCACATCTGTAGTCCTCACTTTGGGAGGCCAAAGTGAGAGGACAGCTTGAGCCCAGGGATTAAAGGCTGAGTGAGTCATGATTGATTTCATCACTGCACTCCAGCTTGTGTAACAGAGTGAGACCCTGTCTCAAGAAGAAAAAAATACCTTAGATTATGATAGCAGCCATGGTTTCACATGTGTACCAGCATGATTAGGAGGGGTATGATTTGTTCATATTAACACCAAAGTGTATTAGCAACACAGTTAGGAATAGTGATATATGAATATTTTTAATGGTTCAAATAATTTCAGGGAAAAAACTCAATTGGTGCAATTTATCATGTTAACAGAATAAAGTAGCAAGAAACCCACAAAGAACTGTTTGAGTGACTGCATTAGACTGCAGGGTAGTGGGAGGCAGGCAAGGGATGAATGACTCTGTTTGATGTCACTTGATTTAAAAGTTGTAGGGGAAGGCTGGGTGTAGTGACTCATACCTGTAATTCTAGCACTTTGGGAGGCCAAGGAGGGTGAATCACTTGAGGTCAGGAGTTCAGTACCAGCCTGGCCAACATAACCAAACCCCGTCTCTACTAAAAATATAAAAAAATTAACTGGGCGTGGTGGCGGGCACCTGTAATCCCAGCTATTCGGGAGGCCGAGGCATGAGAATCACTTGAATCTGGGGGGGGGGGGGCGGAGGTTGCATTGAGCCAAGGTCACGCCACTACACTTCAGTCTGAGTGACAGAGTGAGACTCTGTCTCAACAAAAAGAAGTGAAAATGTTAAAAAAAAATAGTAGGGAATAGAACGCAGATCTAGGAGGCGGGTAGCAGCTAGCTGGGTCTGTGGTTCAGCAAGATCAGCCTGGATTGGGACTCCGATCTGTTTCTGTTTTCTCACCAGCAGTTTCACTGTGCTGTAAGGCATTAATGAATGGGATGGGTGAAGGGTTGGAGAGTGCTCTTATCTGCTACTACCCCTCACCTTCACCATGATTCTGACATATGAGGCTGAAGAAAATAATAAGACTAGCCAAGCAGGAGGGCTCATGCCTGTAATCCCAGCACTTTGGGAGGCTGAGGAAGCCAGATCATTTGAGATCAGGAGTTTGAGATCAGCTTGGTCAAAATGGTGAAACCCCCTATCTACTAATAACACAACAATTAGCTGAGCATAGTGGTGCACATCTGTAGTCCCAGCTACTCAGGAGGCCGAGGTACAAGAATTGCTTGAACCCGGGAGGTGAGGTTGCAGTGAGCTAAGATCTCGCCATTGTACTCCAGACTGGGCAACACAGTGAAACTGTGTCTCAAAAAAAAAAAAAAAGAAAAGAAAAAGAAAGTGAAAAGATGGCACAGACTCTGCTTGAGGGTCCACAGTAAAAAGTACCCAGATAAAGCAGGCTCTTATGAAATATTCTTCCAGGGGTTGATACGATGACTCTTGCCTGTAATCTCAGCACTTTGAGAGGTCAAGGTGGGAAGATCACTTGAGCACAGGAGTTTGAGATCAGCTTGTGAAACATGATGAGATCTCATCTCTACAAAAAAATAAAACAGTCAGCTGGATATGGTGGTGCGCACTTGTAGTCCTTGCTACTAGAGACGCTTTGGCAGGAGGATCACTTGAGCCCAGAAATTGGAGGCTACAGTGAGTTATGATTGTGTCACTGCACTCCAGCCTTGGTGAGAGAACAAGACCTTATCTCTATAAAAACCCTTTTTTTGACAAAAGAAAATATTCTTCCAGAAAAATCTAGAAGACATGGCATCTCAGACATTTGAAAATTGTAAGCATTATGGATGGAAGAAACCCAGGTGTGGTGATAATCTTTATTTAGTGTGAAATATGCAAAAAAAGTGACAGGATGGCCAGGGGTAGTGGCTCATGCCTGTGATCCCAGCACTTTGGGAAACTGAGATAGGAGGATCACTTGAGCACAGAAATTATAGACCAGCCAGGGCAACATAGCAAGATCCTATCTCTATAACTTTTTTAAATTAGCCAGGCATGGTGACATAAGCCCATAGTCCCAGCTACTCTGGAAACTGAGGTAGGAGGAATCACTTGAGTCCAGGAAATGGAGGTTGCAGTGAGCTATGATCATGCTACCTCACTCCAGCCTGGGCAACAGAGTAAAACCCATCTCTAAATAAAAATATTAAATATAAAAGAACCTAGAATGTAAGCCCCACAGGGAGCTTACATATTCCAAATGCCTAGACTTGTGCCTGGAATCATGCTCAACAAATATTTGTTGAATAAATAAGACAAAGAAAATAAAAAGTCTAACATACATCTAATCAGGTTGCAAAGTAGACAGAATTGAAGAAATACATTATATAAAGAGGAGACAGCTGAGAAACTTCCAGAATTGATGAAAGATGTGAATGCAAAGTACAAAGAACATCAAACATTATAAATAAAAAGAAATCTTTGCTGGGTGAGGTGGCTTATTCCTGTAATCCCAGCACTTTGGGAGACCAAAGCAGGAGGGTCACCTGAGGCCCAGAGTTCAAGACCAGCCTGGCAAACGTGGTGAAATGCCATCTCTACTAAAAATGCAAAAATTAGCTGATGAGTGGCACCATCTCTAATCCCAGTCACATGGGAGGCTGAGGCAGGAGAATATTTTGAACCTGGGAGGTGGAGGTTGCAGTGAGCCGAGACTGCACCACTGCACTTCAGCCTGGGTGACAGAGCAAGGCTCCATCACAAAGATAGATAAATAAATAGATAAATAAATGAAAATAAAAGGAAATCCACTCATCTTTGCATGGGTTTTTCCTGGCAGGCCCCGTTAGCCATAGCAGCCTGAGGGCACCTCAGCCCAGAACCTAAGCAGGAACAGCTTAACTGTGGCTTGGATGAGGGACCAACTGGGGAGATTGGGGCTGACAGCTTTTGGCTGCCTGCATTTTTAGTGCTTTGCTCTGCTTGTTGCAAACTTCTTGACTGCCCCCAGACTCTCTGGACAAAATTTTCCACACAACTATGCTCCTAAAATGGACTAGGAACTCCCGCTTTTAGCAACTCTTCCCAGCTGCACTCTGACTCTCTGAACTCCCTTTTCTGGACTACCTGTGCCCCTGCTTTGGCCTTGGACTTCCCAATGGGGAAGTATATTCCGGAAACCCCCAATCACCATAGCAGCCTGAGGGTGCCCCAGCCCAGAACTAAGCAGGGTTGGGCCTGGCTGGCACTTGGGTGGAAGACTGTGAGGAGAGACCAAACCTGGAGGATTATGGATTTCTTCTTTTTTCTCACTTTCCCCTTCTCACAAGTGTTCTAAACCACCCCCATACTCAGAGTGCTATGTTGTTCGGGGCTGCCTAGATGTAGCCTACATGGAATTCCCAATCCATGGCAGGGGCAAAGGCCAACAGAAAACAGGAGGCCAGATAGTAAGGTGGCAGTTGGGAAGCATTGTGGCAAGTGAGGGAAAGTGGAAAGAGAGCTGGAAGAAAAAGTTCTCCCGCCCCTGGTCTCCCCAGATGGTTCTTTATACAAGCCATTGCAAGGACTGGCTCTACTTAGCTTCTGGGCAGGGGAGCCCTTAGCCTGCTATAGCGCCAGGTATCTGCTGAAACAGACCCCACGAGGAGGTCGCAGGTCGCAGCAGGAGTGCACGGTAACAAAAAAGAAGGAGCCAGAGAGTCAGGAGTCAGTAGGGAAGCATTGTGACAAGCAGAAAAAGTGGGAAGGGAGTGGGAAGCCAAAAGCTTATAGGCACTTACCTCTCCAGGCGTTCAACCACCCAAGCCACAGCTAGTTTCAACCCTGCTTAGCTCTTAGCTGGGGTGAACTTAGGCTGCTAATGCACCCAGGAGCTGTCATTACAGATCCCCCTGGGGAAGTCCCTGGCCATAGGGTGGAGCAGGTGGGCTAGAAAGGGAGGGCCAAAGAATTAGTGGTTGGTTGGGAAGCATGTTGACAAGCAAAATAACTGGGAGAGAGTGGGAAGCCAAAAGCCTCTGGCCCCTAGTCTCCCCAAGCAATCACTTATCCAAGTCCCATCAAGGCCTGACCCTACTTAGCTTCTAATCTAGGGCACCCTCAGGATGCTATGACACCCAAG
Organism: Pithecia hirsuta; assembly: GCA_963573645.1. Taxonomy (NCBI): domain Eukaryota; kingdom Metazoa; phylum Chordata; class Mammalia; order Primates; family Pitheciidae; genus Pithecia; species Pithecia hirsuta. The sequence continues at coordinate 13,899 of CAUYLZ010037827.1, forward strand.
GGCAGCTAGGATGAACCCCCTCAGGGATGCCCCAAGATGCACTGATGTGCAGGTATGCAAAAGTGGGAAAGGAAAAGCCAGAGTATCAGGGGACATTTGGGAAGCTTTGTGACAAGCAGGCTTAAATGGGAAGATAACTGGAAGTGAAAATCTTGCAGCTCTGAACGTCTGCATCCCCAACCCATATTGGGGAGCCCCGAGGGGGTCAGTCCTAGATGCTCTTGGGTGCCATAGCAGCCTGGGGTCTCCCTAGCTTAGAGGCTAAGCAGGGTCATTCCCCGATTGGGCTTTGATGGGGGAGGCTTGCAAAAACTAGGGGTAGAAGCTTTTTGCTTCATGCTCCCTCCTGGTTTGTTGCTTGTCGTAATACTTCCCAACCACCCTCTAATTCCCTGGCCCTCCCTTTCCAGCTCTGCTGCTCCCCACATGGACAAGGTCCTCCCCATGAGGGTCTGTCATGGCAGCTCCCAGGTGCAATAGCAACCTGAGGTTGCCCCAGCTCAGAGCTAAGCAGGATCAGGACTTGCTGGGGCTTGGATGGTGGCACACCTGGGGAGCTTTTGGCTTTATGCTCCCTTCTCACTTTCTTACTTTCTTTTGCTTGTCACAATGCTTTCCAACTGACCTCTGACATTCTGGACTCTTTTTTTCATCCCATGTACCCCCGCTGTGGCCTGGGATCTCCCCTTGGAGTTCGTTTCAGCAGCTACTGGGCACCATCGCAGCCTGAGGGCTCCCCTACCCAGAAGCTAAACAGGGTCAGACCTTGCTGTGGCTTGTATGAAGGACTGCCTGGGAAGACCGGGAACTGGAGGTTTTTGGTTTCCAGCTCCCTTTTCACTTTCCCCTACTTGCTGAAGTGCTTCCCAGATGCCTCCTTACTTTCTGGCCTCCTGTTTTCTGCCTGACTTCATGCCTGCTGAGGTCCTGTACCTCCCAGTGGGCAGCCCCCAAATCAGAGAGTAAGAACCATAACAATCTGAGAGTCAGAATGTGGTTGACAACCCTTGCAACAAGGACAGAAATCAGGAAAGAACAGGAAGTGAAAAGCCTCCAGCCTGTCTTTCCATGTAGGCCCCCATCCAAGCTCCAGCCAGGCCTGACCCTCCTTAGCTTCCTGGCTGGGGTGTCCTCAGTTTGATATGGTGACACAGGGTGGCCAGAACTGACACCCATGGGGAAGTCTCAGGCTGAGGGAGTGGCACAGGTGAGCAGGCCCTGGTTCCCCCAGGTGGTACCCCAACCAAGCCTCAGTCAAGCTGAACCCTGCTTAACTTCAGGGCCCAGGGGTCCTCAGGCTGCTATGGCCCATGGGGTCTGCCAGGACAGACACCCACAAAGAGGTCCCAGGCTGTGGCGAGAATGCAGGTGGATGGAGGCCTGGAGGTTATGCAGGGTTGACCTGGCAACATGTTGGATGGGAGGCCATCTTGAGAGAATGGGACTTGAGACTTTCATCTTTTTTGCCTTCTTCAAGCTTTCCCTCAGGCTGCTATGTTGACCGGGGTCGGCCAGGAGGAATCCCCACAGGGAAGCCCCAGTTTGTGTTGGGGGTGCCGGTGGGCATGTCCAGAGAGTCTGCTGGCAGTTAAGATGTGTTGCCACAAGTGGGGGAAAGTGGAAATAATGTGGGAAGCAAAAAGTCTCCAGCACTGGTATTCCCAGACAATCCCCCTTCCAAGCCGCAGTCAAACCTGAACCTGCTTAGCTTCTGGGCCAAGGCATGCTCAGTCTACTATGGCTCAAGGGGCCTGCCAGGAAAAACCGCCATATGAGAAGTCCAGGGCTGTGACAAGAATGCCAGGGGGTGAGAGCTCAGAAGCTAAGCAGATTTGTGCCTGGCTGGGGCTTGGATTGGGGACTGCCTTGGGGGACAGTGGACTGGAGACTTTTGTCCTCTTTCTCCCTTCTTGCTTTCTCCCGATTATCACAAAGGTTTCCAACAACCCCCAACACTCTGGCAAGCTTCTTTCAGCTTGCCTGTGCCCATGCCTTGGACTTGGACCTCCCTAAAGGGGGCTGTCTCTGAAGTCACTGAACGCCCTCACAGCCTGAGGGCACCTCAGCCTGGAAGCTAAGCAGGGTCAGGCCTGGCTTGGGCTAGGAAGGGGAACCATCTGGGGAGACTGGGGTTGAACATTTTTGGCTTCTAGTTCTCTTCCCAATTTCCCCTGCTTCTTGCAAAGCTTCCCAACTTCCCCCTGACACCCTGGCTTTTCCTCTCCCACTCCCGTATGCCTGCACTCTTGCCACAACCTAGGGCATTCCCAAGGGGGTTTGTCCTTGCAGAACTTGGATGCATTAGCAGACTGAGGGTGCCCCATCCTAGAAACTAAGCAGGGTAGGGCCTCGATGAGGCTTGGATAGGGGACTGCTTGGGGAGACTAGGGGCTAGAGACTTTTGGCTTCCCACTCCCTCCCGGGATTTTTGCTTATCATGATGATTTCCAACCATCTGCTAACTCTCTGTCTGTCCCTTTCAAGCCAGCCTGCGGCACCCTGTAGCCAGAGTCCTCTCCATGAGGATCAGTCATTGCAACTCCCGGGTGCTATAGCAGCCTGAGGTTGCCCCAGCTCAGGGCTAAGCAAGATCATGACTAGCTGGGGTGTGGATGGTGGAACGCCTGGGAAGATAAGAGCCTGGAAGCTTTTGGCTTCCTGCTTTCTTTGCCCTTCCCACTTTCTTTTGCTTGTCACAATGCTACCGAACTGACCCCTGAATCTCTGACCCCTTCTTTTTTGTCCCGTTAGCTCCTAGCCTGGAAGCTAAGCAGGGTCAGGCCTTGCTGTGGCTTCGATGAAGGATCGTCTTGGGAGACTGGAGGCTTTTGGCTTCTATCTTCCTTTCCACTTTTCCACGTTTGCTGCAACACTTTCCAACTGACCCTTTACTTCCTGCCTTACTGTTTCCTGTCTGCCTTTGCCCCCACCACAGTTGTGGACCTCCCCATGGGGCTCCATCTAGGCAGCCCCCAAACACCATAGCAGTATGAGAGTCAGGGGGCTGATGAAAAGCGTTGTGACAAGGGAAAAAAGCAGGAAAAAAGTAGAAAGCCAAAAGCCTCCCTGCCTGGTCTTCCCATGTGGTCCAACATCCAAGAGCCAGCCAGACCATACCCTTCTCAACTTTTGGGCTGGAGTACCCTCAGGCTGCTATGGTGACCAGGGGCTGCCAGAACGGTCCCTGCTGGGGAAGTCCCAGACCGAGGCAGGGGCGCAGGTAGGCAGGAAAGGCAGGGTCAGAGAGTGACATTGCGGTTGGAAAGAGTTGCCAAAAGAGGGGGAAAGCCTCCAGCCACTGGACTCTCCAGGCGATTCCTTATCTATGACCCAGCCATGCCCTACCCTGCTCAGCTTCAGTGCTAGGGCACCCTCACTCTGCTATGCTGCAGGGGATGAGCTGCGATGGACCCATAAGGGGAGGCCCCAGTCCACGTTGGGGGTAAAGATAGGCGGGAAATGGTGTCCAGATGGTCTGGGGGTGGTTAAGAAGTGTTGAGACAAGCCTAGGAAAGCAGGAAAAGAGGAGGAAGCCAAAGGCCTTCATCCTCGGTCTCCACAGGCCATCCCCCATCCAAGCCTCAGTCAAGCCCATCCCTGCTTAGCTTTTGGGACCAGGCACCCTTAGGTTGCTTTGGCTCATGGGGCCTGCCTGGGCAAACACCCACAAAAGGGTCCGGGGCTGTGGTGAGGATGCTGGCAGGTGGGGGCCCACAAGCTAAGCCGGGTTGGGCCTGGCAGGGTACTGGATAGGGGACTGCATGATAACACTGGGGGCTGAAGGCTGTTGTCTTTTTGCCTCCTTTAAGCATCCCCCCACTTGTCCCACTGCTTTTCAAATGCCCTGTGACTCTCTGTTCCCCATCTCCCACTTGCCTATGCCCTCTTTGTGGCCTGAGACCTCCCCATGTGGGTTTGTCTTTGCAGCCCCCGGGCACCATAGGAGGCCCAGTGCAATACAGCCCATAAGCTAAGCAGAATCAAACCTGGCTGGAGCTTGGATGGGAGACTATCTGTGAAGACTGGGGGCTGGAGGTTTTTGCCTTTTCACTTCAAGCTTTCCCCCACTTTTCCCAACACTTCCCAACTGCCTGCTGACTCTATGTCCCTTCTTTTCTGCTTGCCCCCACCCAGGCCTTGGCCTGGGACTTCACTGTGTGAGTTTGCCTTGGCAGCCCCAGGCACCATAACAACCCTAGGACGCCAAGGCCTGGAAGCTAAGCAGGCTGGGACTCGGATGGGGGACTGCCTGTAAAGGCCTAGGGCTGAAGGCTTTTAACTTTTTGCCTTCTTCAAGCTTTCCCCCACTTGTCTCAATGCTTTCCAACTCCTCACTTACTCTCCGTCCTCTCTTTCCCTCTTGCCTATGTTCTCACTGAGGCCCGGGACCTCCCCTTGTTGGATTGTCTCTGCAGCCCCCAGGTGCCAAAGGAGCTGTAAAGTGTTCAGCCCAGATGCTAAGTAGGCTCGGGCCTGGCTGGGCTTGGGTGGGGGCTCCCTGTAAAGACCGGGGGCTAGAGGCCTCTTTCTTTTCACCTTCTTCAAGCTTTCCCCCACCTGTCCCAGTGCTACCCAGCTTCCCTCTGACTCTCTGTTCCCTCTTTGTCGCTTGCCTATGCTTCCACTGTGGCCTGGAACTTCCCTGTGTGGGTTTGTCTCTGCAGCCACCAGGTGCCCTAACAGCGCTAGGGTGCCACAGCCCAGAAGCTAAGCAGAATCTCTCCTGACTGGGGCTTGGATGGGAGACTGCCTGGGCAGTTGGGGGCTGAAGGCTTCATCTTCTCGATTCCTTCCTGCTCTCCCCACTTATTGCAATGCTTCCCAAGCACCTCCTGATATTCTGGCTTTCTATTTAACATTCTCCCTGGCCTGCACCCTTGCTAAAACAGGGATCTTTCCATGGGTGTTTGTCCTGGCAGCCCCTGGGCACCATAGCAGCCCGAGGGCTCCTCTGACCAGAACCAAAGCAGGGTCAGGTTTGACTGGGTCTTGGATAGGGGACCACCTGGGGAGACCAGACATTGAAGGCTTTTGGCTTCCCCCTTTCATCCACTTTGTCCCGCTTGTCCCAATGCTTTCCAACCACACCCTGACTTACTTCCCCAACTTTTCTGCCCACCTACTCCCCCATGGCAGCTTGGGACATACCTATGGGAGTCCAGTTGGCAGTCCTGGGGCACCATAGCACTCTGAGAAGACCCCAGCCAGAAGCAAGCAGGGTCGAGTCTAACTGGGCTTGGACTGGGGGCCGCCTGGGGATACCAGCTACTGGAGGCTTTTTTTCTTCTGTCTCCCTTTTCACTTTTTCCACTTGTCTCAAGGCTTCCCAACCACCACTTGACTCTGGTCCCCTCCTTTCCTTCAGCCTGTAAGCGTGTCGTGGCCTGGGACCTACCCATAAGTATTGTCCTGGTAGACACTGGGCATCATGGCACCCAGAGAGTGCCTTAGCCTGGGAGCTAAGCTGGGTCTGCCCTGGCTGTGGTTTGGATGAATGACAGCCTGGGGGGACGAGGGGCTGGAGACTTGGCTTGTTGCTTTTTTCCCACTTTTCCCCGATTGTCACAATGCTTCCCAACCTCCCTGTGACTCTGGCTATCCCTTCTACAACTGTCTTCCCTTCCACGGGCCGTGACCTCCCTAAAGGAGTCTGTTTCTTAAGTCACTGAAT
>CAUYLZ010037828.1:0-48968 GCA_963573645.1 Pithecia hirsuta
CAATTTCCCCAAACCGCTAAACCGATGGGGCGGTGTGCGGGGTTCCCGCAACACACCCCCCCTTTGGGGCATTTTGGCGACCCTCTAAAAAAAAAAAAAAAAAAAAAAAAAAAAAAAAAAAAAAAAAGAACTGTACACCAAGAACAATGATAATAAACCTTCCTGTCTCTGAATTGCAACAAACTTTTGTTATCAGACTTTTTCAAATGCTGTTTCTTTTCTCTCTGATTAGAACCCACTTCCTTAAGCATGTCCTCTTTTTTTCCTGGCTGCTCCTCACACTCTTCACTTAGGTAACTTCCTCTCAGATGCTAGAATTCGCTTAGAGCCCACATATTCTGAAGACATTTCCTTGATCCCTTCCCACTCACCAAATATCTCTCCTCTGTGGTTTCAGTGTATCCTAAGTTTCCTATTGGTGTCGTTCATGGCATTGTATTATGACTATCTATTATAGCTTTTGTCTTCACCAACAAACCAAAAACTCTATAAGTCAGAAAACGTAGGGTATCTTGTTTACAACTTGTACCTCAGTGCCTAGCCTAATATTTGACATATCGTGGGTTCAGCAAATATTTTTGGTCTAAATGGAAAAAAAATAAAGAATGCATCACACAGTTTATCTTAGAGCTGATCATCTCCCCAACCTATATAACATGTCCCTATATTCACAGAGAAACTGGAACACAGACTACCCTCACTTTTCCCTACTTACATTTATTCTATCCACCACAGGTCAACAAAAACCAGAACTTCATTTTTTTCTCAGGCTTCACCAAGGAAAAGTTGGCTTTAAACCATTGCTTCCAAGACCCCTGTGTGATTCCTGATTCTTGTGTATACTACTGGCCCAGCTGCCAGTGGGTTTGCCCAACCATCTGGCTGAGTCACACTGTTTGAATCTTTGCTTCAGTGTCTCCTCAGAGCATTTATCCTTCCTTTCCATTGCGCAGTCTCCCTACCTGCTGTCACCTCTCTCAACAGCTGCTGCAGGAGCTGCCTCTGCTCTCAATTGAAGGCATTATGAGTCTGGCCCCATAGTACCAGTATGCAGAAATATGGTTTCCTTCATGCCACTATTGCTCAAGATGCTTTTGAAACATTTTGGGGGGCCACTTCAGTGCTTCTTAGGGAGGCTGTCTTTTTATTTCAGGAAGATTTCAATAACATCCATTTCTTCCATTACAGAAGTTCCAGTGAGGTGAAGCAATGATGCAAGGCTTTGGCAACCGTTCCCCAGCTCCCAGCCACACATTGCCCCACTTGAGTGACAGCCTCCAAAGAAAAGGTAGAATTGGCTAATTCCCCAAAAAGAAAGCTGGTAAGTGCCATCCCGGGCCTGCATTTATTTTTTTTTAAAGTAGCTCCAATGACATTTAAAAAACAATTATGAAGAGAAATAACCAAAATATATTCTCCATAGATTTACTTTCAAATGAGTAAATGACAATAATTCTTTTTTGTTTCATGTAAAAGTTTTAGAAAAATAAAGTTGGCATTTCCTGCACATATATAATTTGCAAACACATGCACGTGATACTTGCATATAAACGCATATACCTCATGACACGTAAACATTTTATAAAGAAAAATATGCTTTCACACATTAATTCTTAAGGAAGTTACCTGTACTTGCTGGTAATACAGTCTAATAAAGACTTAACTCTGATAATATTGTAATTTAGAGATTATTAGACCACCTTAATGGGAGAGTTAGAGAAATTAGAAATAGGTCGTTATTTTACCTCTTAATGTCATGTTTCTTAAGACAGCTCTTTAAAGAGTTCCATGAGATCTTCCTCAAATGAACAAAGATCACTCATATAGAGACATTTATGCTGGGAAATGTTGACAAAGGAAGCACAATAATGTGAATTTGGTGAGATCTTTACTTTCTTCAAGAACCCCCTTTGTATAGTATGAAGAATGAAGCTTCTTACAGAGTTCTTGCTTCTTCCCTAACCATGTTTATAGCCCTCTTGGCTTTTTGCTCTGTGTTTTAGCTCTACTATTACAAATGCCTCCCGAACTTCTTCTTGAAGAGCCTTCATTACCCTGTCATTCCAGGCCAGGTGAAACCATGTTCTATATCCTTATACCCTTAAATAACACTGTATTTCTCCATAGCACTCAACACAATTGCAAGTTAAATAGTCATTTGTTTACTCTTTTCCATGTGCTAGACTATAAAGCTCATTGAGAACTGGGGTGGCAGATATCTTGCTTGCTACTGTAATTCTCAACATGGTTATATGTAGGTTTTCAGCAAATATGTCAAATGAATGAATGACAAGCCAATATCCAGGTGTGTCATGATCTCTGCATACTCCCTCTAACATGTTCATGGTTCCATGAAGGCAAGAATAGGCTTTCCCTTGTCTTCTGCTTACAGAATTATTAAGATTTATCTTTAGTCTCAACAATTCCATGAGTTTTGTATGGTTCTTCCCTCCAGAATGATTTTACTCTTCTCAAGTTGTTTGCATTGTATATTTTGCACTGTTACTTAATTGTGTACTCACTTTGAATTTATTTTCTCTCATTAGTCTGTTATGGTATGTATTAGTCCATTCTCATGCTGCTAATAAAGTCATACCTGAGATTGGGTAATTTATAAAGGAAAGAGGTTTAATGTACTCACCATTCCACATGGCTGGGGAGCCCCTCACAATCATGATGGAAGGCAAGGGAAGAGCAAAGACACATCTTACATGGCAGCAGGCAAGAGACAGCATGTGCATGGAAACTCCCCTTTATCATAACATAAGATCCCATGAGACTTATTCACTATCGCGAGAATAGCACAGGAAAATCCCACTCCCATGATTCAACTACCTTCCACCAGGACCCTCCCACGACACATGGAGATGATTACAATTCAAGGTGAAACTTGGGTGGGGACACAGAGCCAAGGCATATCATGGTACTTTTTTTTCTATCTCTTTTTTTTGGTGGTTCTAACACAAAAAATATATGATGTAGAAGAGATACAAACACATACACACACACGTGCGTGTGCACATATACAAAGAGAAACAGAGATAGACAGATTAAGTGCTATCTTGGTAATTTTGTCTCATACCGATGCCCTGAAGTTTCCACTGGCCATTTATTAAATTTAAAGTTGGTTTTAACATCCTGGAAACATCTCACTTTCTCCTCAGAATGGCATTTTAGCCAATTTTTCCATGCGAAATGACCTTGACAATGTTCAATAAGTACTCCTATCACCCAATTATTTTCCTTCTCTGAGAAAAAGAATCACTTTTACAATAAAAGATAAAACAGGATGTGTGTTCAATCAATTTATATTGAACAAGTGAATTATTGCCTACATATCCCAAGCCTTCTTTTAAATACATATTAGATATAAAACAAATAGAAGAAAGTCCTTGTTTTTAAGTGCTATAATCCTATTGACAATGTGGCCTATGACACCAAGATATTTGAGAGTATATCAGCCAGGTTAGACTTGCTTCTGTAAAGGTGAAAAATAACTCCCAAATCTCAGAAACAAACAAACAAACAAAAACATTAAAGTTTATTTCTTACTGATGTTATTTGTCAACCACGAATTGGGTAGCTCTGTTTTTAACATACTCAAATCATGAGATAGGCTGAGAAAGGCTTCTATGCTGTGCTTATGATTCCCAAAGTGGGAGAGAAGACCCAGGCATATGCACACCAGCTTTTAATGCTTTCTCGGCCAAAGAAAAATCAAGACCAACCTCAGAGAGGATAGGAAAATATCATCTTACGATGTGCCTGGAAGAAAGAAAACAGGGATCATTTAGAGCATAGTACTAATGTCTAGCACAGAAGGAAATTGCTAAATTTTGCAATGTAAGTTATAGATTATAAAAGAATAAAATAACTAAGGGAAAGAGAGAAGGTAGACTTTATAAAACAAAAAGGACGTAGATCTTTGTTGTCAAGGGAGAATACATTGTAGGGCTTATTTTTAAAGGATTGAACTAACAATGAAATGTAAATTCTCTTAGTCTCAAAAATTTAAGGAGGAAAAAACAGTTGCAACTTGAGAGACTTTAGTCCTGAAGGTTCCTGAGATTTCACTACTTTAAACCAGTGAGGAAAGGACGTGATTTCAGGATTTAATGCCTGGAAAATGGGACTGGCCGGGCAGTCAGAGAATGGTTGCTAACATTGTCCAAGAAGAGTGGTGTCAGAACAAGGGATGCAGGAACAGAATCTGGAATTTAACTGAGAGGCAGTACCTGAAGTCAAGCACAGTGGAGGGCACTGGCGAGCACTGTGCTTCCGCTGTCTCTATTTGGAGTGACTCCCTACTATGGGGGACTGGCAAATGAGATGCACCTTCCAGGAGGAGGCTGGCCATAGTGAGGGGATGTGTTCCATCCCAGGCTGACTGACAGGACTCCCAAATCAGAGGGCAATTTGAGGTACTTACCAGGAAACTCAGGCAGAAGACAAGTTGGATGTAGAAGGAAAACCTGGTGGAGTGTGTGTGTGCGCATGAACATGTGTGAGTGTGTTTGTGTTTACATTAAAGACATTTGCAAAGTCTGTATAGGGCCTAGTTGTGTGATAGGTTCATATTTACAAAGAGCAGATCAGAAAATCAGATCAAGAGAGAGATTCATGGTAAAGAAAATATTTCCATAATTTATAAACCACATGTGGTGGCTTTTTCTTGGAGTACAAGTAGGATAATTAGGTAGAGATATTTAAGAATGTGTTTACCTAAGGAAACCAAGCCTGCTGAATTGAGTGCAGGGCAGTGGAGAGAAGAAAAGATGCAGACAGATCAGATGTCTTTAAAGCAGAGGATGAAGCTGATAAACTCTGAAATTTCCAAACAATACCGGTTGGGACAAGCATTATCTGTATCCAGGGTGTCCAATCTTTTAGCTTCCAGGGGCCACATTGGAGAAGAACTGTCTTGGGCCACACATAAAATACAGTAATACTAACAATAGCTGATGAGGAAAGAAAAAAAATTGCAAACATTTTATAATGTCTTTAAAAAGTTTACAAATCTGTTTTGGGCCACATTCAAAGCCATGTTGGGCCATATGTGGCATGCAGACTGCGGGCTCGACAAGCTTGATCTATACCAAAGACAAAAAGCAAAGTGCTCACATAGAATCTTCTGCAAGACCAACAGGATTCTGCCCTCTAACTCTGCTGTCTCTAGTTATTTTCCTCTTGGTTCATTGGAGCAATACCACTCTTGTTGAGTACCAGATATTGCTCTGTGTACATTTTTCCTTCAAAGGTTGCTAAGGAGTCTGACTTAGGTTTCCACAGATTTTCTCCATTGAGTTTCCCTGGTAATTTTCCCAAGGTCATGTAGATGTAAGATACAGTCTTTGAGAAAGTTTCATGCCATGATTGTAACCCTCAGTGTGCTTTATTTGCCATTGGACCTCTTGCCAGATGGTACCAACACCCCCAATTTGCCTTCCCATGTGTGTAGCATCAGGTTTGCAGAAGCATCCTTCCTTATTTCTATTTGGAACTGAACTCTTAGTTGCTCAGCCATCCCAAATTCCAACATTACCAAGTGAGTATGAATGCCTCATATGGCTAGGGGAAATTTTTGATTTCATTTTTTTTTACATATATCATTTGTAAATCTCTACTAAACCTTTAACATTTGCATAAAATATTCTGGCACAAATTTGGAAAAGTTATTTGTTTAATAATCACTGATTGGGAAATAATTGTGTTCCTTGATTTGTGCTTATTGGTTGAATAGATGTGAGGAATCCCATCTTTCCTGATGAATTGTTCACAGTCCAGTGTGGAAATCAAATAAATGAACAAATAGCTGCAGTTCAGCAAATTCTGTGAAAGAAGATGGTGGTGATGAAAATGGTAAAATCTCCTGTAGCCCCCAGCTACAAAGCCCCAATAACTGTGCTCTCTGGGGTTCCAAAGTGTAACTGAGTGGACATACTAGTGATCTGATGCTTTTTACACTACTCAGGCTAAAATGAAGAAAGACTCATTTCTTTTTTGTTGTTTTGTTTTTTAGAGACAGAGTCTAGCCATGTTGTACAGGCTGGTCTTGAACTCTGAGGCACCTGCAGTCTTCCTGCCTCAGTCTCCAAAGTATCTAGTACTATACACAGTTGTGAAGAATGACTGACTTTTTTTCTATTTTTTGAGACAGAGTCTCACTCCATTGCCCAGCCTGGAGTGCAATGGTGCAATCTCAGCTCATTGCAGCCTCCACCTCCCAGGTTCAAGTGATTCTCCTGCCTCAGCCTCCCAAAGCGCTGAGATTACAGGCATGTTCCACTGTGCCCAGCTAATTTTATTTTATTTTATTTTTTCAGTAGAGACAGGGTTTTACCATGTTGGTCAGACTGGTCTCAAACTCCTGACCTTAGGTGATTCACCTGCTTCAGCCTCCCAAAATGTTGGGATTACAGGCATGAGCCACTGCACGCAGCCCAGAAAGACTGATTTCTAACTTCCCTCTGAACTCTGCACCCTCCGATGAATTTTAAATCTCACTGAGCCTCAGTTTCCATTTGCATTCACACAAGGGCACTGCTTTCCCTCCAAGTTCTGTTTGAAGGAATAATTACGTGAGGCATTGGGCTTTATAAGAGAACCACTACACCTGGATGCCACACATTTTTCTGGGGGCAGGCTTGCCTCTGCAGTGAGCCAAGCCCTGCATTGTTTCCTGCTTTGTTATTCAATGGGTTAAGATGAAACAAAACAAACAAAACGGAAAAAATATAACAACAAAGAAATCCACAGGCGTCTGTGTTGACAGGACTACAGTGAGATCCTTGACTGCAGAGGTTTATGTCAAACAAAGAAGCCAGGAAAAGTGTGATTTATACACCATTGTTTACATATTTGGCCAAGATGGGGGATGAAAGAACATAATCAATATTCTGTGTAATTGTTGATTACCAGTACTGTTCATGGCAATTATATTCCTGAGATGGTCAGGAAAATTGTATTCCTCTGGAGAAAGCTGCTTGGGAATTATTTCATCTAGTACCTATATTGATACTATAAAATAACAACTATGGGATACACAAATTAGAAAATTGCTATTTAATCTCAGAGGTTTGTTGTTTCTTCTTTTTCTTTTCTTTCTTTTATTTTAAAATTTAGCATAAATGAAAAGGATGAAAAGATTATGACTGACAGAGTTGTCTGCATTCTTATTTGCCAATATATTAGGAAGCAACAGTAAGGAATTTATCTTCTATTAGCTGGACAAGGACTGTTGGCATCTAAAGTGTTATGCCCAGGAAAGTAACACTGATGAGACTTGTGAGAGTGGCTTTCAGTAGAACTTATCCAAAGGGTGCTGATATAATAAAGGCTAGAGCCTCAAGTTTCTTTGTTGAGTTCCAAATTTGGAAGGAAATCAATCCTGTCTTTTTTTTTTCTTCTCTCTCTCTCTATCTTCTCTCTCTCCTCTCTCTTTCTCGCTATCTCTCCCTCGCCGTCTCTCTATCACTGTCTCTCTCTTGCTCTCTCCCTCCTTTCCTCTCTCTCTTCTTCTCTCCCTCTGTCTATTTTGACCTGCAGAAATTGTGGTCTGTATGTATCACATCTGACCCAGCGGCTGGAGAGATCTGAGCCCTAGAAATTCTGCTGAATAACCGTGGTGATTTTCTTTCCTGACATCCTCCCCCTTGACTTTCACTGACCATACCACTAGTTGTTGATGTACAGAGCCACTCCTCCTGATGAACCTCATAAACTCTGACCTCCAAGATCTCCCACTGCCAATACCAGGATTTGAATAGTGCATGTTTCAGGGCAGGGATATCATGCAGTATCCCCAAGTAGAATCACTAGACTTTCCATACAAGCTACCTAAATTTCAGAGAATTTTAATTTGATAAGCATTCATTAGATGCTTACCATAAGCTAAATATTGCATTTAAATGCATATTAATAGCAATTATATATTATTAATTAACATCCATGATAATAATGTGTAATAAAGTATAATTAACATACATATAATATTGACGTATTACATTGGAGATTGCAAATTCAATGCTTAAGAATAACAGTCTTAGCAGCTGTGTGATTATTATATGTTTGGTGTTGTATAAAGCACTCTTTAAATATTAGTGCATTTCATCTCCACAGCACACCAATGGGACAGTTCAGATTACTATGTTCTTATTTCTTATGAGGAAATTGAGGTTTAAAGAGATTATATTATTTGCAGTCACACAGGTAATTAGTTGTAAAGAAGACTCAAACCCAGAGCGTCTTACTGCAAAGACCACGCTGTCAACCACAGTACTCTTTCCTTTTGCTTCACTACAGGTAACATGCCTCTTCTCTCTTTAGTGATTATGTGCTCCAACTTCATGATGTGATTATATCATTATCCTGTGAATGGGGCCACAGATGCTGCTGAATTCATCTACTTCTAAATTATTCTAGCAATTCTTACGTACAATCCCATAGCTGGGCTCCCCTGCTCCTCATGTTTGCCTGCAAAGCATCACTGGCCTGTTCCCAGCTCTGAGCCATTCTAGGGCATGGTGACAGTAGTTGTCACTTTAGGAGTTTGCATGCCATCTCTGTCCTTTACATGCTCATAAAGATGGCACAAATCCCCTATGCAGTGCAACTAGCTTCTGCTTTTGAGAAGTCATCAGCTGCCAAAGCCACCTGTTTCATCTTAGTCAAAACCCAAGCACCAAAGAAGTCATCTGAATCCTGGATTACTTCTTTGGGATTTACATTCCAACCTTAATCTGGTGGCCAGGCCAAGAATTAAAGCAAAATTCTAAGACACTGCTATGGCTTCACTGTTGTCTGCATGTCTGCATTATCTTACTCTCCACAGCAGAACTCTGCTAAAGTATTTAATTTATGCTCAAAGTTAAAACCACTCTGGATAGCAAATATGGAAAACTATCTGGCAAATCTATATACAAATTTAAACCTGCTCCATCCTAGAAGTTTCTACTATACATATCTGTCACTCAAGCCCTAAATAGCCTCCAGATCATGCCTTGTGGTTGAAGTCCTTAAGAGGCACCATCTGTGGCATGGCCAGGGTAGGCTCCTCCTAAGAAAAAACAGACTGTATGGTAGCCCCTGGGCATCTCTGCTGTTCTGTCATCACTAAATCCTGCATTATTGCCTATGACTCTCATTTTCCTTTTTCATGCAGGGTTCTGCCTATAGGGTCATAGTGTCTAAGAGTATCCCCTGCATTCACCTTCTTTACCCACAGTAGCTGAAAGTGAATCTGTATGTAACCACTAACTGATGCTAGGATTTTAGTATGCAGTCTCTAGCAAACAGAAATATTTGGGCCAATTATGATTCTTTTATTGCACAGGTTCTCAATTTGCTGTCTGCTCCAGCATATAGGGACAGGACTGGCTTTTGTGGGATCCTGAGAACGTATCAACTAAATATCTCTTTAAGGAAATCAATACAATATTATGAACAAAAAAATCACAAACAATATTTTTAATTAGTATTTATTTAGTATAATGAAAGAAAACAGAATAAATTATAATTATTAAAGGTGAAAAATTCCACAAATATTTCCATATAGTGGTATAAATAATATTGATGTCCTGAAACACCTATATAATATTTTAATTTTGAAAATATTTTTTACAATCTTCAAATTAATGTACTATGTAATTAACTTTGTTTTGGTACACAGCTTATTAGTTTTAACATTTGTAGATACATGTAACTACTAACAAAATTGAGATACAGAACAGTTTATCATACCGCAAAATTTCTTTATATTGTTTCTTGGTAGTTAAAACTATCCCTCAAGTTTATCCCCTAAAAAACTATGATTTGTTCTCCTTCCATATAATTCACCTTTTTCATAATGTCATTAAAAGGAAATCATATGCTATTATAAACTTTTCAGATTGACTTTTACCACGAAAGAAATAATCTTTCTGATTCATCCAAGCTGTTGTACCTGTCTACAGTTCAGTTCTTTTTATTGTTGAGTACTATTCCATAGCATGGATGTACCCATGGTTTATCTCTTCACTTTTTTTTCTACACCTGTGCTTGTTGACTATTCATAATACTTTATAGTATCCTTTATAAGATAATAGAAAATCAGACTTTCTCCTAACATGATTTCTCCTAACTTTGATTTTTACTGCTGTAGTTTTAAAAAATATCTTTCAGGGCCAGGTACAGTGACTCATGCCTGTAATCCCAGCACTCTGGGAGGCCAAGGTGGGTGGATCACCTGAGGTCAAGAGCTTGAGACCTGGCTGGCCAACATGGTAAAACCCTATTTCTACTAAAAATTTTTTTTAAAAATTGCTAGGCGTTCTGGTGCCTGTCTGTAGTCCCAGCTCCTCAGGAGACTGAGGCAGAAGAATCGCTTGAACCCAGGAGGCAGAAGATGCAGTGAGACAAGATTGTGTCACTGCACTGCAGCCTGGGCAATAAGAGTGAAACTCTGTCTCAAAAAAAAAAAAGTATTTCATTTTATCACGTTGTTTCTGGTGAATCTGAAAAACATTTTCAGATTGCCATCAAAGTTGGAGAAATCTCCATCAACTTTCCTTCATACTTGAGCAGTACAGTTTGGAAGAATTTTCTGCTGATTAGCTCTCACTATACACATTTCACTCCTTGATTTTCCTTCAGTTGCTCCATCCTTTGGGTGCCAGGAACTGCACGACACATTCACAGTACAGTCAGTCCCTGACCCTATGCTTCCATGTGCACAAGTCCCTTGAGTCAGCACAGCGGGAAATAGGAATAGTCCTGGATAGCCATGCATCCTCTGAGCTAGTAAGGACTTAATATCCATAAAAGGATTACAAATCACTAACCATACCCCACTATATTAATCCAAATGTATCCTCAACTAAACTTTCCCTTAGCTCAATGCAAATTTGCCTGCAGCCATTTTAATGCCATCTTGAGAAAGAGCAAGTGGGATAGGGAGAAAAATTCAAGTAGAAATGGATGATGGTCTTAATTAGCGGAAGTTCAAATATCTTACTCTGCAAATTTGGGAAGCTCAAAGGCTTTATTCTTAACCATGCTACTATAGCTGCCCTCCATAGAGACTAGACCACAACATTAAATCCCGAGGTCTGGTTGGTTTTGAAAAATTCATTCTAATCCCGTGTCCCTCTCAGAGCTCCTGTTCTGAGGATAGAAAATATCAGGAACTAGAGATAATAGTATACTTCTAATTTCTCTCTTAGGTTTTAGAGAGTGGTTCTCATGTAAAATTCATATATGCATTCTCGGTTTTCCCAGGTCTCTCTTAGGGTTTCAACTGGTTCCAATTCTTATAATGCTTGCTCTTCTCTACCTCAGTCCATTTCACAGAAAATGTCTCATTTTTTTCACCTGAGGGTCTTAAGAGTATTCTCACATGTGCTACTCAGTGAATTATATTGGTTTCCCAAGGTAATCCACAAAATATTCATTGGCGATTATCTCTGTCAGTTATGTAGCATGCCAGTGTTTTCACCGGACACCACACAACACTCTCCTAGAAAACCAGCACTTCCAGGGGGCTTCTGCGGGCTGCAGCCACCTCTCCTGGCTCTGGAAATGTTTCTAAAGTGGTCCACAGGTGAAGCTATCTAAAACTTAGTGGTGCTGCTATCCTGGCATAAAATATAGAAATGTCTTCTTCCTTGCTGATGGACAATATGATTAATTGCTTTGAGAAATCAAACTATCAAACAATAGTGCAAACAGGCTAAGGTTCTAACAACCCGAAGGACACTTGTAAATATACTATTTCCCTTTCCAGCTGAGAGAGGTGCTCTCTAAAGGCAATTATCTGGTCCTTATTTCCCCAAAAGTGATCCTCTAATTCTAGGAAGCATCTTCTGTACATTATTAAGGTGAATGGAATGTGGTCTGAATGACAGTAAGGCTGCTGCCCAGTGAAGATACACCATGCTATCTGTGGGGACATGACTATTAATTGGAAGGGAAGCCTATAATTGTGAACCTTAGGACACAATTTTATCTTATATTTGGTCATCTTATGTTCAAAATGGAGATAAATAATCAAATGTATTACATTTGTGAAAAAAGAAAGTTGAAAATAATAATATACTCTATAATGCAATTAACAATACAAATTATTAATAATTTTTAGAACAATAATTTCACTTCCAGCACTGATTCTAAGAAAATAATCAGTGATGTATACCAGGATGTAGAAATATTTATTAAATAAACATTGTGAGTAGTAGTCGCTGTATTAATTTGCTAGGACAGCCATAACAAAGTAACATAGACTGATGACTTAAACTAAAGGCATCTATTTTTTCTCAAGGCCAGGAGTCCAAAATGAAGGTGTCAGCAAGATTGGTTTCTTCTGAGGCCTCTCTCTCATTGGCTTGTATTTGACAATCTTCTCTTTCTGTCTTCATATGATCTTTCCTCTATTTGCTTCTGTGTCCTAATCTCTCCTTATAAAGACACCAATTCTATTAAATTAAAGTCCACCCTAATGTTCTCCTTTTTAAAGTAATTTTCTCTTAAAGACCTATTTTCAAATACAGTCACATTCTGATATACTGAGATTAGGATTTCAACATATAAACTGTGGTAGGGGACATATTCAACATACCACAGTCACATAATGAGAAACTCATTAAATTCATTATGGTACATTGTAACTTGATCCCATGCAGCCACTAACAATTATGATGTTTTGTGAATCACTATGGGCATAAGACAATGTTCATGGTAGAGTTAGTTTTTAAAATGTGTTATAAGTCAGGTATGATGGCTGTGTGCCTGTGTTCCTAGCTACTCAGGAGGCTAGAGTGGGAGGATCACTTGTGGCCAGGAGTTTGAGGCCACGGTGTGCTATGATTGTGTCTGTGAATAGCCAGTCCATGTCAGAGTGGATAACGCAATGAGACTCTGTCTTGAAAATACACACACACACACACACACACACACACACACACACACACACACACAAAGCTGTTTAAAAATTATTGAGAATATAATACCAATTTTATCAAATTAAAATAATTGTTGCCTTATCTATCTGCTCACAAAAACCTAATTCTTTAAACAAATCTCACTGTCAAAACTTTCTGGCAGTTGCTTCAGAGTGATCCATAGATGCTCAGTTAAAAGTCAGCATTCAAGGTGTCCTCCATGCCTGGCCAAACAAAGCCTAGGCCTGCCCTTCTGGCCATGTTCTCTCCTGATGTTCTATGAGGCCGAATGACTTTGTTTCAGAAGCCACCACTCCTCTTGACATAATAGTGATGCAGCCATTCTACTGTAGGCTTTGCAGTGCACCCCGCCCTCTTTCTTCTCTCTGTATCCAGTGTCAAGCCCCCAGGCACTGCTTGGCCCCAGTGTTTTCCTGATACCCTCCTGAGACCCTGAAGCACCAGGCAGCTCTCTGAGGGCCAAAGCTGAGTATCATTCTATGGTGAAGCGGAGAAGGGTGTCCCTTTCCCATCGTGTTGCCCGTTCAGTTGCTTGGTTTCTAACAGGATGCAGATTTGTAGGTGAAATAGCCCTTGCTGGACTGGGCGCAGTGGATCATGCCTGTAAACCCAGCACTCTGGGAGGCCGAGGCAGATGGATCACCAGAGATCAGGAGTTCGAGACCAGCCTGGTCAACATGATGAAACCCCATCTGTACTAAAAATACAAAAAAAAAAAAAAAAAAAAAAAAAAAAAAGGCTGGACATGGTGGCAGGCGCCTATAATCTCAGCTACTTGGAAGGCTGAGGCAGGAAAATCACTTGAACGTAGAAGGCAGAGGTTGTAGTGAGCCAAGATCGCGTTACTGCACTCCAGCCTGGCGATAGAGTGAGACTCTGTCTCAAAAAAAAAAAAAAATAAAAAAATAAATAAATAAATAAAATATATATATATAAAAACATAAACAGCACTTGCTGTTTCTAATTACAGGTTTTCTGTTTCCTACAGATTTCAAGCATGAGTCAAATGGAGATTAGGTTGGGAGACAACTCAAAAGACAGGAAGTTCTGACTGATTTCTAACTATTAGGTTGATGCAAAAGAAATTGCGTGTTTTGTCATTGAAAGTAATGACGAAAATTGCAGTTACTTTTGGACCAACCTAGTAGTTCACGCTAAGGTGTTTGGATCCATCGTCTTTCCAAGTAAAGGTTTATCAGATATATCAAATCCTTACTTAGAACTAAGTTGGAATAACTGATGTGTATGTGTGTATTTTTGCATCAACATTTGTTCTAAATAATACAAAATTATAATATTGTCATATATTCAGGGCATGTATATGTATAAATATAGATATTTATGCAGAGAGAAGGAGAAAGAAAATTACTAATTACTATTTCTTCTGGGTTGTAAAATTTGAGTGTTTATTTCTCTCTTGTTTGCCTTCTTAATTTGTATACATTTTTTAAGAAGCATTTATTATTTTCACCATTTTTAGACCTCTAAAATACAGGAGAAATACTGTCAATAAAGAATTAATAACAGAGGAAAAGTTCAACAGGTCAGAATTAATAATGCCAAATTTAATAAGTTTGATTTAAAAATTTTAACTTCTATTAAAAAATTATTTGCATTTGTATACACAGAAAACTCTGGTCTATTTCCAGATGATATGTAATGGCTCTGAGGTTTTTCACTGTTCCTCGAAGAGAAAGAGCCCACATCCAGAGGACAGTCAGCAGGGGATGCCTGAGTTTGTGTGCAGTGTCCTCTGACGTGGATGGGAGAACTCCAGCCATCATGGAAGAGAGGACTTACACATCTTAGCAGCTTTCAATATTGGACAGTCTGCCTCATGAAATAAAGATAAGATGGATTTATTGGATTAGATAGGTTTATCTAGAAAATGAAACTAAGGCCAATATTTTCCTCATTTTAATACAAATATATTGATCACCTACTCAATGGCGAGCATTGAAGATAAGAATAAAAACAAAAATAATGCTATAGAAGCAGATATCTCTCAGTAAATTTTAAAATGACTTTATGAAAACTTTTACACACAGAACAGGTTGCTTTTTTTTCAGGTGTCTTTTAATATAGTGAGTCTCCCATCCTTAAAATGTCCTGAGTGAGGCTGGACAATCTACTCCCAAGGATGCAGTATCAGGAATTTCTGAATTCAGATAGCCTAGAGCTATGACTCTCAATCTTTAGTATTGAGCAGAATCATCTTGAGGGCTTATTAAAACACAGATCCCTGGGTGCTCCCCAAGAGACACTGATTCCGTAGATAATTTGCATTCTAATAAGGTCCCAGGAGACACTGATGCTGTTGATTTGTTGACCACACCTGGAGAAGCAATGGCCTACGCTAGGATGTACCAGGTTCTTTCTTCCAAAATTAGTCATTCTAAGACTACAGGCAGAGATGGATGTCTCCATTCTCAAATTTATTTACTTCAGCCCACTGAAAAAGAAAAGATGGTTGAAGAAAGAAAAGAAACAATCTGATCAAAAGCAAAAACTACCCAAAGCGATAGACCTTTTTCTGGGGTGGTAAGATGTTATGAAGAAAAAGTTTCAAGCAAGCCTCCCTTGATGATTCTTGTAAAATGGTTTCAGATACGATTTTTTTTTTCAAAGATCCCCAATTACACTTTATACGGCTCTTAGATTGCACTGACAAAGCTTTAAAAAATGATGCATTTACTCCATGCAGGCAGCAGTCTCTGGAGCCAAAGCCTCAGCGTTAGTGATGTGTCGCAGCTGATTTCAGGGCTGCGTTGAAAGCTTCAAGCTTTGGCACGACCGTGCATTAACTCAGCATTAAGCAGAAGCTTTGACACTGGAGACTACAAACTTGGATGGATTAAATACACATTTTGAATATCTCACAAAATACTCGCATTAAGGGGGACATGGAGATTGTTAAAAAGAGAGGGGAAGAAGGATACAAAAAGCATGCAATGTAAATGAGAAGAGATATTGGTCTGGCAAAGCTCTCCTAACCTTTACCACAGCTCCCCTTTCTTTCAGACTTTAGAAAACTTTCATCCATCTTTTCAACAGGAGTAGCTTTTTGAGATATTTGATTATGTGTGTACTATCAAAAGGCAATGCAAAAATTATTGATAATATGACAAACTCTGCACTAGCAGATTTTATTAAGAGATTCAGGCCAATTGGATCCCAGCTTCCGGCACCAGGACAGCAAAAAGTCACCATAAAGTAAGCATTCAATATTTTTGAATAGGTTACTAAAATACAAGTAATAAATAATGTCTTCTAGTTCTAACATGCATGTAACTTTTTTCACAATTTCACAGATAGACTTATTTGATTCTCACCATAATCCATGTGTTAGATCAGGATTGCCTCACCCATTGCCTTCCCCAACACCCTCCCTTTAAAAAAAAAAAAGTGTCTGAGGGATTTAGTTCCTTGCCCAAGGTTATATAAAGGATTAAAGGAAGTACCAGGGCAAAATGCCAGTTTTACTAAAACCAAATTCTCAGACTTCCCCCGCACTATGCATACATCAGTTCCAATTCCCATTTCTACCACTGTAAATAAAGTCTACTCATATATTTAAACTTTAATTCACATTCAATGAGAGCCCTCTAAAGATTCTGGAGACTCTCTGTAGAAATATAACATAATAGTGATAAGTAGCAATAACCTACTATTCTCAGCATCCAATGTTTTAAAAGTAGGAATTAAAAAGTTTTCCTTTAGAATTGCCCAACTAGTTTGCCAGAATTCCACTCCAACTCCAGAGTAGATTTATCTGTTAAATAAAACATTTCTTTCCCTTCCTTCCCTGCCTACCACCCTCCATCCCTTCCCTCCCTTCCCTCCCTCCGTCCCTCTATCCCTTCCATCCCTTCCCTCCTTCCCCTCCCTCCCTCCCTCTGTCCTTTCCCTCCCTTCCTCCTTCCTTCCTTTCCTTCCTTCCTCCTTTCTTCCTCTGTTCCTTCCTCTCTCTCTTTCTCCTTCCCTTCCTCCTTCTTTCTCTTTCTATCTTTCATTTTACTAGTTGTGTTCAGAGCAGGATGTTCTAGATCAGACGAAGAAACTCAGGTGGACTAAGGAAACAGAAATCATGCCAGCAAATTTTCAGTGTAAGCATGTCTTAAGTAAACAGCTTCACCAGCTAAAAGAATGTTTTGGGATGCAAATACGTATTCTGTCAACTTAAACTGTATGTAAAAATTCTAACACAATTGTTTACAGGTATTAATTAATCCAGTCATCTGATTGCCTTTTTGCTGGCCCAACACAATGACAAGTTTAGCTTTTATTACTAAATTTCTGGGAAAATATATAGATATTATGCTAATACAGTCCCAGATCCATTTTCTTTTTTATATTTCTTCAACCTCCAATAATTATTTATTAAGCATTTACCCTTCAGTTCCCAAACTATGAAGTTGATAGATATGGTCCTTATTTTCAGTAAGTGTAGAGGGTGGAAAAAGAGACATACATATGTGCAATCATATTAAATGAATTGTTACCAGTATCTAATAGAAGTTGCTATGATCTAAATGATTTTGTCCCTCATAAAACTCATATATTGAAACCTAATCCCCAGTGCAACAGTTTTAAGATGTGGAGCTTCTGGGAGGGGTTTATATCCTGAAAGCAGAGCCCATATGAATGGGATTAGTGCCTTTATAAAAGAGGACTAAAGTAAATTGTTCATTGACTTCACCACGTGAAAAAATAGCAAGAAGTCACCATCTGTGAAGCAGATAGGGAGCCCTCATCAGACACCAAATCTACTAGTGTCGTAATCTTGGATTTCCCAGCCCCTATAACTATGAAAAATAAATTTCTGTTGTTTATAAAATACTCAGTCTAATGTATTTTGCTATAGAAGCCTGATGGACTAAGACAGAAGTTTATATGGGAAAAAGTGCTGCACAATGAAGTAATCAATTGTTATCTGGACATGCCAAAAAACTTGTATAACAGATGCAATATTTTAATGAAAATCTGTAAGAAAAAGTCCAGTGGGGCACAGCATATTGCATACAGGTATGGGTGATAGAAATCTAAAAGAGTAAGACACAGCTTTTGTCTGTTGAATCTTACCAATGAAAATAATGCCACTAGGGAGAACTTGGACACCGCTAGGTGGCTGTTGTTGCAGAGACTCTCTCTATCTTTGCATTCTAATGAGTTTAGAGAGTTGTAATGTTCTTCCCCACCTACCCTTAATTTAGGGTTGTTGGACACATCTGATATCACCACCATATTACAATATTATTGAAAATGAAAAGAGGTTTAGGGGCCTGGCTTATGCAGGTGGGTTATCTTAGAATGAATTTAATTCACAATTCTGCTTCTTCACTCTGCTTATCTAACCAAAAAGTTATTTGTAGGTATATTTAAGTTAAACCAGTAGTAAATCAAATATTTCCTGGTAGATAAGCCTATCACGGCTAGGCTGGTTCTCAGGAAATAGATTCATTGGTGCATCATAGAAGGGGGTACAGCTCTAGCCCTCTCACCTGGAAAATAAGGTGGCGGATATTAGACAGAAAGACCAAAGCAATTGGGCAGGAAAGCAACTGTCTTCAGGGGTGACTGGAAAGTGAGTGTAGCAGAGCAATAGGGAGCACAGGAAACACATGCAGTGGCATGAGGATGACTGGCAGCAGAGAGTACTATTCCTAGGCCAATCTGCCGACCTCAGGAATACTGGTAACAACAAGCTCAGTTTCCCACTCTAGAAAATGGAACTGGTTAAGATCACCTAATCAGGGACAAGACAAAGACTGTTTGGACAAGACCTAGGGAACCTGAGAAGAGGGTAAAGCATTAGTGTGGGTTTGTTCTGTTCATGTGGCCCCTCATGTAGTCTGTGTAGTGAATTCAGGAGGCAGGTACAATGGCTTATTTTATAAAAGAGAAAACTGAGTCTCACCAAAGCCAGACAGAGACAAGTCACTGGACCAGGAGCAAGGACTATGGATGCTAGGTCACTAAACTCCAACCCAACACTTCCAAAATGCCCCGTGACAAAAACTGATGGTCAGAAGTGCATGGGGCTGTATCTCTATCTGTGGGGATGTCTGTGTGTTTCTGTACCTGTTTCAGAGGGGAATAAAAAGTGGGAAGGGGGAATGAAGATGATCAGGTTATTACATTACCCTTTAAGGTTTTAAAACCCGGTGGCATTTATGACAATCATATTGTGAATCACCTACTAAAACATAAAAACATGGAGGCCTAATCTCTCTAGGTTTAGGATGCAATTCCGTCTCTGGAATATCAAGTAACACAGTATTGAATGTAAAGGCTGCCTTTGACTGAGGACACTCTGGAAACAATTTTCCGCTGCATGTTAGCCTATCTGCGATCAAAGTGCGTGTGTATCTCTGATTTTTTTTTTAATCCCTTCACTTCTTTCTTTCTCTTTTCTCTCATTGTGTCCTTACTTCCCCCGCCTCCCTCCTCCGCAAAACACTTTTCCCTTGCCTATGGAGATGGGAACCAAAAGGAAATTGATGCAGTGGCGGGTTTAATATGACATTTGAAAAGTGACTTTTTGATTTTCAATTAACCTTGCACAAAGAGGAAATATTGAAATTCGCCCCTTTGTTCTTGGCTGGATCTGCAGACAGGCTGGTTGGTACCAAGAGCTGAACCGGGTTTTGGGTGGGGCGATAGGGAAAGAAGAGGCAGGTTGAAGAAAGTAAGAGAAAATCTGGCGCCTACCAAAGCGCTCTGCTTCTATTTGCACAAAATGAGACAAGACTAGCCTGTACTAATTACTCTCAGAAGGGGAAACAGGTAGGAGAGAAAATGCTCTTGTCATTTGTTTGACTTAATTGTACGCTTTTATGAGCCGTCTGGCTGGAAGGATTAAAGTTATTTTTAATAACATTTCCTTTCAGAAAGAATGTGATTTGAAGTTTCCCAGCAGGGCCTCCCCAGTCAACAGCAGGACCCTTTCCCCAATCCCTGACCCCTCCCATTCCGCCCCCCCCCCGCCAGTCAACTCTCTCCCCTTCCCTTCTTTGAAAGCCCCATTGTTCTGTTTGTAGAAGAAAGAGATGCTTACACTGTAATATAAAACAGTAAAGTTAACTCCATAAGTCTCCTCTTTCCGGATTTTGTATGCAGTCTTTACTAAAAGCAGTAGTATCTCCCCCCGCCCACCCAGACACTCCGCACCCCCCTCCCCCCCACTTCCTCTACCCTCCTATTCCCTGCACTCCCCGCCACCGCCTTTTTGCAAAAGGAAACCTTGAAAATCATATATGGAAAATAAAGTAGCTTGACGCTCTGGACCTCATTAAGCTGCGTGTGGACACCAGCGTGGTGACAGTGACAAGGTTCCATAAACACACGCCTCGCAGGTGATGAGGGCAGCCCGCTTCCGCTGATGGACCTTCCCCTTTTTGTCTCTGTTCTTGCAGGGTTTCTGCTCTTTGCTCCCTAGCTGTCTTCTCTCGCTCTCTTTTTACCTTCTCACTGTTTTTGTCTGTTTCCTTTTGCTCTGAGGTTTCCACCGCGCCAGAATCTCGACCCCGGCTGGCTTCGGCGGGGTACCCCGTGGCAGAACAGGGGTGTTGGGGGCTGCGCTGGGGGCATCGCGCGCTGCACGTGCAGAGCCTCCCGGACCGCGGCGAAAGGACAGGAGCGCACCCCGCCCGAGGCCCCAGAGATCCATCAGGGCGGCTGCACGCTGGAAGACGCTTCATCTCATCCCTAGATGGCAGCAGGATTCTGAAGCTGGAGCAGCCCTGGGCAGCCCTTTCTGGTCTATTTTCCTGAACAGATTGCCAGGGGATACGGCGGCTAAACAGCCCGGCGCCTCCCCGGAGTGCAGCTCCGGCAGAAGAGCGAGCCGGACAGGCGCCGCTGGCGAGGCTTCAGGGGTCAGATCCTGCAGCTTGGACATCACATCCTCTCTTTTTGCACACAGATGTGCTACTATGTAAAAACACACAAACAAAAACAGGGGAGTTCAGCTTCTTGGAGAATGTGTCATGGTCAAGACCGGTGATTCTGGACGGTGACAAAAGTCCTGGAGGCCTGAGTGCACAGAGGACACAAGCACAGACGCACATGAACTCATGGGGAATCACTGGACTTCTCTGGCAGGGACCAGTCCGGCCAGGCAGGAAGGCAGCAGGATGTGAAGACGGAGACTTTAGCTCCAGCTTCACTGCCATCCAGCCGTGCATTTTGAGGGAAGGTTTGTTCTGTCCCTGGGCCTCAGTTATTTCATCTGTAAAATTGGGGTTATTATAGCTCTCAGCTCTGTGTACATCCAAAAGACTAGGATTATCAAGAGGAACAAAGAAGGGGAAAAAAATCACTTTGGCAGGCACAGGCTCACTGCCACAGCTCTTGGCCCAGCGCAGGCATTTTCCTTCAGAGGAAGCTTCCAAATGGTGCTACAGTATTTATTTCGATCAACCAGAAATGACTTACTTGAAAACAAAGGGCAGAGGTTGTTTCACGACTTAAAAGCTGAGGACTTTTATTTCCAAACCATTTCTTTTATCCACACCCAGTCCCTCATCATGGACCTTGACAGCCCTTGGAAATCCTGTACATCAGAAATCTTTATCACCAGAAACTACACACAGCAGCCCAATAGCTGCATCCCCAAGGGCCCCAGGATTAAATAGGAAGAGCTGAAACAACTCTGGTTGGAGTATGTTATATTGGAAAAAGTTACTGTTAACATGGCATCTAACATACTGTGTGAGTCAGAAAATTTTCTCACCAAGTCTGACTCAGAGGGAAAAAAAAAATCAAAGATTTTAAAAAATCCCTCGTATTACGTATAGTACATTTTGTCTGTTTTCTATGAGTTCTGTTCTCTTCTGGCACCATGGCAACCTTTGTCACACAAGGAGCAGGAGGACAAAGGTGACAGATGCTTACCTCATTCTTTTTTTGTCTGGGGTCATGTTTCTTTCACTCTCACCTGATTCAAATTTTCAGCAAATGTGCCAGGGCCAGTAATACTTCCTCCTGATCCTGACCTTGATGTAATATGTGTAAAATCTTAAGGAACCTCGATTATTAACACCAAATAGAGTACAGCTTCATAGTCTACAACTTTGCTTACTGGGTTTTTATGGGACTCAGAGTAAAGCTCTTTCACAATGATAAGAAGGTGGGAGAAGGCGGAAGACAACAAGAAGATAGTACACAAAAGTCTAGCCATTGAGTTATCCTTCCTTAAAAACATTACGCCAGATCAAGGGGCAGAAAGCAGAGTCGAAATTTTTCTGTCATTTGATTTATTCCCCCGTTCTGTTTGAATATTAGGCCTAATTTGAACTATTATTAGCTCTAGCCTCCTGTAGCATCAACCCCATAAATATGATCATATCAGTAATTCCAGCAGTCTCATACTACACTGTTGACTCGCCACATCACCTCATCTTATAGCTTTCTAATAGTCTCTCTCATTCTGCCAATTCTTCAACCTCATAAAGTCCTCTGCTTCAATGATCCCTCACACTATCCTGAAAATCAGCTTCTCATTGTTCCTCACCTAGCTCTTACCATAAGCCTTGCCAGCCTGACCTCCAAGCTAGATCACCTGAATCATTCTTACTAAAAGCCCCCCACCTTCTCTTCTGGAAAAAGCATAACCCTAACTGGAATCTTATAAAGAGGATAGAAAAAAATCAAAACTGCAATCTGCATTCTTTCTCCTATAACCAGGGAACAAGACAATGTTGGTGGAAATCATCCAGCCTTGCTTATTGTTGTCAATAAATTCATTGCACGCAATCTTAGATGTACTCTTTATGCTACCTAATAATTTACTTATTCTTGATTATTTATTTTTCACTGGTTATTTGGTTTATGTACCCATAGTGATATTTTTTTCCTGGGATATTTAGTAAGTATGCCAACACATTGGCCTTCTCTTCAAGGTTTTCATCACCTAATACACTCTCACAGCAGGCAAAAACCTCAGCTGCCTTACAGAAGAATGGAAGCCATTGGGGAGAATGGACCTCATAACTCTGCTCCCCATCAAAATGTTTATCTACCTGTACTCCTTTCTTTATTTCCTTTCCTCTAGTCTCAAGGGAGAGAAGCCCTTTATAGTAGCACTCCATCCAAAAATTCTCTCCATTTTTTTCTCATTTCCTCTAGGACAGAGATTCATCAGTTATTCTCCCTCTGTTCTATGTCTTTAACCACCCACTCTGACCCTCACAGTATTTTTCTTTCTATTCCTATACCCTTCTCATTCATATATTAATCGTCTGTCATACTCTCTAGATGACCGGAAGTGTTGAACCACAGTCATGTTTCACTTAAATACAGGGACACATTGTGAAAATTGCTTCACTGGACAATTTTATTGTTATGCAAACATCGTCATTTCCCTACACAAACCTAGATGGTTTAGCCTACTACCCACCTAGGCTAGATAGTATGACCTATTGCTCCTAGGCTGCAAACCTGTAAAGCATAATACTGTACTGAGTAATGTAAGCAATTATAAAACATCGATAAGTATTTGTACATTTAAACATACATAAGCATAGAAAAGGTATAGTAAAAATACTGTATTATAATCTTATTAAACCACCACCATAGCTATGGTCTATTGGTATCCAAAATGTTGCTATGCATCATATAGCTACAGTTGTAGGATCACACACACACACCCCCACACATAGACACACACACACACACACACACATTCCGATCTTCTGCCACACTTCTCTACCTTTGTTTATCATCCATGTCTCCGTGATGTAAAATGACTTTCTGATACTTTTTTTTTTTTCCAGATTCTTTCTCATCCTTTAAGACTCAGGCTCAAGGATCATACTCTAAAAAGTCAATGTTTCT
Organism: Pithecia hirsuta; assembly: GCA_963573645.1. Taxonomy (NCBI): domain Eukaryota; kingdom Metazoa; phylum Chordata; class Mammalia; order Primates; family Pitheciidae; genus Pithecia; species Pithecia hirsuta. Next base: position 23,769 of record CAUYLZ010037828.1, read on the forward strand.
TAACATCCAACGTAAGCAAAGATCCTTTTATTTTGCCCTTGCAGAGAGCACATACCTTTTGATAGCAGTTACACACTCATTTTATCTCAATGTCATTTCTGTTTAACACACTAGACTATGAGCTCCTCAAGGGCAAAAACTCTGTCTTATTCAGCTTTATTTTCTTGGTGCCAAATGCTGGCCCAGGCACATAGTCTTAAACTTTGTTTTATATGAATCAGTCATATTGCCTTCTATACTTGTTACCTTGTAAGAAAAACGTTTGCTTACACTAGCAGAATAGAGTTCCCTAAACTCTGTTCTGTGTCATCCGGCCCCTCTCCTCATTTTGCCTGTTTGGACTGTGCATTGTACTGGCTTAAAGGCCAGCCAACCTAACTGGTCAATTTTCTATAAGATGGCCTGGCAGAGAAAGCTTTTCTGAAACAATCATAATGTAATCAAGGGGTCTTTCAAATTTGAAATGGATGCTGAAAAAGAGGAAGATGGCTGCAGAAGCAACAACTTTAAAGTCAGGAGACAACTAGAAGCTAGGAGACAAGAAGACAACTGGGTCCTTCAGTGAGCTGAGTTTCAAGAGCAGAAGTAATAAACGTATACTTAGAATCAAAATCATGATCATCTCAAGCTCTCATAGAAAGCGTCAGAATGGGTACTAGAACCCAGTTCTTCTTATATTAAGACCAGTGCTTTTTCTAGTTCAACTTACCTTCTTTGTTCATTATTTTATATAACTTAATGGGCATTTCTAAAGATAGGTGTAAAATATTCAGGCCTTTCCTAGTAAGAAAGAAAGGAAGACAGTTATAAAATAAGGAAAAAAATAAAATATGAACCACTGAAATAAGAAGGGAAGAGTGTCAGTTTAGCAACTAGGTTATTAGTTAATGCACTATAAATTACTGAAGGTGGATTTTTTTTAAGTTAAAGAGTTCTGCATAGGAAATATAAATTAATGATCACAATTGATTGGTATTTGCTACAGCCAGATAGTCAGTGTATCATCATCATCATCATCATCATCATCATCATCATCATCATCATCTTCATCCTCACGTATACTTAACTATCACTACTCAAAGAACTAACACGTATAAGATATTTAATCTTCCCAGTAATCCCTTGAGACAGCTACTATAATAAAGCAAACTTTAAAAATCAGAAAATTGAGGCACAGGAGTTAAACAAATTGATTAAATTACACAGCCAAAAAGTTGAAGCCCAAAAAATATACATTTATTCACATGAATTCTCTCATGTAATCACTGCAGTGATTTTTTAAAGGGGTAATATAATCATATTTTACAGTCATATAGCTATCATTTTACAGAGGAGAAATCTGAGAGATCAGTTGAGTAACATTTTGTGCTCTTTGCTAGTGTGACCCTAGTCTATCTGATACAAAAATACATGTCTTGGCCAATTGTGGTGGCTCATGCCTGTAATCCCAGCACTTGGGGGAGCCAAGGCGGGAGGATCATTTGAGCTCAGGAGTTTGAGAGTAGACTAGACAACACAGTGAGATCTTGTCTCTACAAAAAATAAAAAATATTAGCCAGGCATGGTGGCATGTGCCTGTTGTCCCAGCTACTCAGGAGGCTGAGGTGGGAGAATTGCTTGGGCCCAGGAGATGAAGGCTGCAATGAGCCATGATTGCACCACTGTACTCCATCCTGGGTGACAGACCAAGACCCTGTCTCTAAAATAGGAAAAACAAAAAAAAATTCCACAGCTTTTCTAAAGCATATTAATGCTTCTGTCTTTTATTTTGAATATTGAGGAATAACTAAGATGTTACTATGAGCTAGTAAATTATCTTCATATATGATTGTTTTTATTCACATGTAAATAAAGTTTTTAAATGTAAATTTAAATTAAATGTTTTAAATTCGTCATCACATCAAAGAGGAAATTTGCCTTTAGACTTTTCATGTTATTCCTTTAGTTGTGGCTGCTCATCTCTTCCAACCTCCCAAAGTCATCTATTCAAATTTTTTCTTAGGCAATAAAACTCTTATTTTCTTAGGCAATAAAACTCTTAGCGTGCCTCCTAAGCCTTGAATTAAAAGAGGACTCCTTGAGAAGACAGTAGAACCCAACCCCTCTCTCCTATATGTAGGAGTGAGGATCACGGGTAACCTGAAGCAGATCAACAGTGGTCAGAAAAAAACCTCTGCAGTGTCCTTTCTCAGTACCACATATATGAGGCAGTAGTCACTGATCATTCTTAGAAAATGTTAGTGAATAACAGCTTCTATTTGTTGAGAAGCTTAGTAAACCTGCCTTTCTGTTGGCTGAGGGGGGAAAAATGATTAATTTGGATAATGAGGCATTTGTTTCCGGATATAAAGACCAGGCTGATATTTTTCTCCACCCACTGACAGGGAAAGTCAAATTGTTCCCTAAAATAAAATTTCTGGAAGGAAGGAGAATCTAGACTGTTGTCCCAGCCCCAGTTTATGAGCCTCTAAGATTCTCAGGAATGTCTGATTTTTCTATAGGGACTCCATGATTGTGCAAGAAATGATATGGTGAAAAGAATGGAAAGAAGGAAAAACAGATGAGGGGAGAAAAGATTGAGTCTGATTCAAGATGCTTCTGCAGGCTGGACAAGATCTGGGCTGCAAGAGCATCCTGTGAACAAAGAGAACTATTTCACCAGGTTAGAAGGCCCTGTCTTACAGAGCGATGCCTTGAGGCCAAAAATAAACAAACATAAGCAGAACTAATCCGTTTCTCCTTGGCCACTTGGAAGAGAATTGAAACACTTCAACGGATAAATTCCCGTGTCCTTAAGAAATTACAGAAGGGAAGTAGGTGCCAAAAAGTATTTGTCCTTAAGTGAGTTTGGGTGGAAAGTTGGATTAACTAAACACAGTCAAAAATTAAAGTGTATACCAGTTCTGAATTTGTGGAACAAGTCAGACTGATCATGGGCTGAAATCATGGGGATCTCCTCTTGATGACCTCAGTATCTCCTGTATCCAGATGGATGTGTCTCTAGTGGTAGGAAAAGAAGTTGTAGGCAGGAGTTCTAAAATCACAACACAAGGGAGACCAATCCACTGCTGGCGTCCAAAGCCCTGCTGCTGATATCAAGCATTGCCTTGAGCCATGATACTTGTCACCAGCAGCTCCATAAATATCTCTCAGTGTGTATTCTTATGGTCATTTTGAAAAACACTTGTTTGAGTAGATGGAAAAATTAAGCCTTATAAAGGCTGAGAAAAATGTCTTGAGTTTCAGCAGCCACTGTTCCTGACTATGAATTGTGTTGGGTGTGTCTGACTCAGAAATCTCTGTTTGACCCACCAGCGACCTTCATGTCCTACAACATATGGGTCCTAAAATGTTCTTCCTCCATGAAAATTACCCCAGGTTTAATATTTCATCATCCTTGGATTATTTTTCTCCCTGAATTTCTATAATACTTGTTAGCAGTATAAGGGCCAAGGGAAAACTCCCCCTTTACCTGCTGAAGTTTCATTGAAAATCACTAATGAGAAGCAGACTAATAGGGGAAAAGGCACACAAATTTCTTAACATGTACATGGGGGCCTTCAGAATGAAGACACAAAGATGCAAGTGAAGTTGTCTATTTATGTGCTTAGATCCAGCAACATATGGACATCCATGTAGAAATATGATTGGACAAAAAGGGTATAATTTAATGCTAAAAGACTGAATGGGGAAACCAGCCGGGCCTGTCTATCTAGATTCTTCTTGGCCTCTCCGAGCATGCATTCTTGCCTTTTGGTATGGGGCAGGACCCTCTCTGGAATGGGGCTCTCATGTCTTACAGTCAACTAAGATAGGTCAGATAATTTTTTATGGCCAGTTTTGCCAAAAAAAAAAAAAAAAAAAAAAAAATCAGAGGGAAAGTATAGAGTCATATTTTTAGGCTTTTTTGTCTGGCTTTGGAAAATGAGGTTCAGGTTTCTATGACTCGCCTTAAGAAAAAAGGATTCTAATTTCTATGGCTAGCCCTGGGGAAGAATAGGACTGAGAGACAAGAAGGAAGCAGAAGGTCAGAGGAAAACTTTTGCTTCTGAGGCTTTCGTTTTGGGATACTGTTTTCTGAATTCCAACAGCTACAATATTCATCTTGTCACATTTTTATATACCACTCTATCCTGTTGCTTGATAGTAAGTATAGGGGATCTTACAATCTCAGGACAGTGTAAAGTTCTTAGAAAATTTACCCAATGCAAAGTTTGTCACATTTTTTCCCCCAAAGATCACTGGAATTCCACAGAGAATTATTGGTATTCTATGGGGAAAAAGAGTGGTGATGTGTGTTCTTTTAAAGATTTTGACAAGCTGTTTATTAAAAAATCAATTGACTCATACATTCATAATTTTAACCTTTTTTCATGGAACAAAATTTTTAACAGGCCCTAACCAAAAGGAAGAAAATCTTTTTTAGTGTTTTGTTCAACAATACAAATAAAAACTTATTTACGATGTCTTCAAATATAGAAGATGGATTAATTGGAGCTTGAGAGAAAATGGTTGAAAAACCATATACATATTTAAAATTGTTGTGGTCTACCTGAAAAGATGTCATTTTGTTGAGACATAGAACTTTATACTTGGTCATCTTGGTTCAGTATTCTTATCAGTGTTAATGTACCAAGAATTACTTTAAAACGGTAGATAGTAAGATGTCATAGCATATTTTTTACACCACACCAAGATGCTGCATTTCATTTTTTCCTTCAAAAGTCCCTAGCACTTTTTTGCCTCAGGTAATGTGGACCTGGTGTTTTCTTTACACAAAGCACTCATTCTAATCATTCAGTTCCTCCACTGCCTACCACATGTGACAGGTAGTAGCCGTGCTGGATGTGTAGAATTAATGTTTTTGGGCCATTCCCACTAAAACACACAAAATGCTCGTGTAAATGCTTCAGATATATCCTAGCTGTCTTCCAGAGATTAGGAAACATATTTGCATATAAATGAATATTAAAATGGTGATGTCTACTTGACAACTGAGTGAAGATGACGCTTGCATCAAACTGGTGACATTTGGGCTGAAATTTGAAATTTGGGTTTTATAGGATTTTTATAGGCTAAAAATTGAGGACACTTATTTGTCCCACTATACTTTGCACTATCTAGACCATGACTCAAATATTTTATAATGTTCTGAGTGCTCGTTTCAAATAATGGGCGTGGATAAATGGGAGTGCACAGAGAAAAAGAAACTAATAATAAAGTGCAAGACACATCACACAGGGCATTGCTGAAGGAATTGGATGTTTAACCTGAAGAAGAGAAAGAGACATGTCATGATAGTTTTTCACCACGATACCCGTAGAGAAGAGAGACTAACATTATTTTTTGGAGTCCCAGAGAGAGTTTAACAGAAGATCATTTGGTACAAGTTACTGGGAGAAAGAACTGGGTTCTGTATATGAAGATCCCTCTGCAGACTATAGTGAGTAAAATACAAAATAATTATATACTGGAATCCCTGAGTCTGGAAGGATTCACATGGGGACTATGTGACTTTCTCCCTAAAACTAACAGAGGGCAGCACTGAACTGGGTACAAGACACAAATAGGTATTTTCTAACCTCTTGTCAAATTCTCATTGGTTTAGAGGCAGAGATTATGTTTTTGCCTGTTTTTTGTTTTCTCATTTGTAAAACGTGAGTGAGGACGATAGTTACAGTAACACTAAGAATAACGATAATAATAGCTACTTTATAGATTCCTAACAGAATTATATATTATATGTGATACAGAAAAATAAAAACAATAATAATTAACATTTATCAAGCACTTATTAGAGCTAGACACTGCATTAATCATATTTTGTTCCATAAATATTTATTTGTTAAATTGAATGCATTAAATATTGTTGTTAATATTAACATTTTATACTAAAATAAATGGATGACCCTAATTGAATAATTATTATATTCCTTAGATTATGATAGATTCATTCTGGCCCTCTTTTTTTTTCAATTGTCATTGCTCACACTGTAGAGAGACTGTCCCATCAGCAAGAGCAGTGTGCCTGGGTCTTCGCAATAATGCTGAGAAAAGGCTGGAAACCCACCATAGTTATTCACACTTACACAAGCAAGAATTGCGTATTTGATGTATAGAAATAGGCCCACAATGTAAGAATTAAAAACATTAAATAGGAATCTATAAGCTTGGTTCTAGTCACCAATCTGTCATCAACTTGTTTTGCCACCTAACATCGTAGGCATGCGCATATGGGAAATGAAAATTATTTATTTTTGCCTATTTTATTCCTATTATCTATTTTAGATTCAATATTCTCTTTTCTCCTCAAAAGGTGAGTCTGTGATAGAACTGAAATTTTTGAAGTTTATAGTTGTTTTAAATGGGAATGCAAGGAGCTAGCAATTGAATCCTAGGACTAGGGGATTGGTATGGGAACACATTTATGCAAATGCAATACATAGAGTAGATTGGAGCAAGTCTAGGGCCTTAAGAAGAAAAACTATACGACAAGGGTAGCAATCAATTTTGAGAAAACTCTTTTCCTCATTGGCTAAAAGACAATAGGATTTCTTACAGATAAGGAGTTCTGTGGTTATGTGTAATTTTTATCTATTCTCTTGTCCTTGTAGAAACTAAATATAAGTACAGGAGTGCTCTCTTCCCTTTGCTTCTAAGCTTGTTTTAAATTTTTTTGCTAGGAAATATAGTCTGTGGTGGTGATGCAGTGGTGCGGAGGAGGGAAAGTTCTGGTACCGGAAGATTTCTGAGGAGCTTTAATAAAGTGCCAAAAGGGTTTATTGTGCAACTCTTCTCACTGTGATTGATAGTTCCCCTCCAGCCTGATTACAGAACGGCTGTCAGAACACGAAGCCATCGACTGCAATTAAAAACAGAAATAAAGCCTTGATATTTTAATAGAAGTGTACACAATGAACAAGAAGAAAGAAAAAAGAGAATAGAATTCATGATAATTGAACTTCTATTTTGTGTGAGGAATTTCGGGATTTTATAACAATTCTATGATTTAAGTATAACCATATCACTTTTAATCAGAGGAAACTGAAGTTCAGAAAGCAAAAAATTTACTGAAGTCTTATCACTAGTGAGGAACAGAGGTAGAATTTAAGCAAAGACCAGCTCATGCCTGCCCTTCCCGCATGCTGTTCAAATATAGTATTGTTTTAAAACTTTTTAACAGCTATTCTTAATTATTTTAATAGACAGATTAATTGAAGAAGCCAACTAATCTTTACTTCTGAATTAAGTAGAAACATTTTGAAATTAGTAGTTGGGACCATAAAATAGTAACTAAAGCATTTCTTGTAGTCTAATAGCAAAATTATCTAATTACCCATCAAAGTACAAGATAGAAAAAAAGTTGAGCAAGTTGATATATTGAGTTTATTTTCACTTTTCTTACTCTCATTTTTTTGAGTTATTTGTATCAGAAACTGGTTATGGCATTATTATAGACTACAAAGTATTACAGCTCTATATTTGGAAGTTCTATATCTAAATAATCAGATTGTTGTCCCAATCTATCAATAAAGAAGCTAATTGCTTCAAATATGGTGACATTGATAGTTATATAATTAATACAGTAATTCTGAAGATCATTTATTCACCAAATATTTATTGGGAACCAACACTTTTCTAGGCACTGGATATACAGTGGTGAATTGTAAAGGCAATGCCACTAGAAATTATTTACTGATAAATGCTTCACAAGGAATTAAAATGGAGAAGTCCTAAATTATAAGAAGGAACAAGCAACATAAAAATTAGGGAGGAAAGCATTCCTGACAGATAAGACATCAGGAATAATGAACCTTAGGGTGAGAACAAGATTGACATGCTTCAAGAACAGAAAGAATGCTTAAGAGCATTGGCTCAGGGGAGAGGGCTATTAGATGAGACCAAAGGTAGACTCAGGTCAGATTATATGGGTCTTCATAGACCAGAGTCAGAAGTTTAGATTTTATTCTAAATACATTGAGAAATTGTTAAGATTTTAAGCAGGGAAGACATGATCCACACTACAATATTTGCAGACTTTTTGGGCTGCTGGGTGAGAGGATGGACCAGGAAGGAGCAGGAAGATAAGTCAGGAGCAGGAAGATCAGTCAGGAGATAGAGGATACTAGGTCTATAGATGAGGCTGGAAGAGACAAAGATGGAGTGAAATTGACAGATGGCATATAATTTGGTGGCAGAATCAGCAGGTCCTACTTGTGAATTTTATGTCAAGGGAGAAGGAAGGAGAAGAATCAAAGGTGACTTTTTGTTTGGTGTGAGCAGTAGGGTGGGTTGGCTGGCGAAGTAGGTAGCTGGGGAAATGAGACAAACCAAGGAAAAAGGAGATTGAGGGTGAGAGATGGGGAAGGTAGTGAAGAGTTCTGTTTTGAACATGATAAATTTGAGATGCATATTAGGCATCTCTTAGAGATACTCTCCTGGCGATGGGGGAGAGGTCAAGGCTAGAGATACAGTTTAGGAGTCATTATCATATAGATGAATTTGAGGCCATGGGAGTAGATGAGATTACCTGTGGAGAGGAGATAAAGGATCACAGGAATGAGCCCTAGGGCACTTCAAAATTTTGAAAGCAGTATTTTTCGTTAAATAAATATCTTCCTATTTAACTAGTAGATTTAATTTTAGTAGTTTTCTATGAAAGGGTAATAATCCAAAGCAAAGCAATTATTTTTTCTTTGAAATTTTCTCTAATCCCTATACCCTAAAGGCTGTATATAAAGTTATAAGTAGTTTAATGAGAGAAATATGAAAATATATGGAAGAACACAATTGGTTTAAGCAGAGTTTCTTGATGATTGCTTTGTACTTGATAGCATTTCTATCTTTGGACATTACCTGCCATTCAGCCTTTCCTAATAATAGATAGTGATTGCACATGTTACACCTCTCCAAACTCAGAAGAAAGTGTTCTATTCTGTACCCTATGAACTATACCCTCATGAGTTTAAACCCTGTCAAAAGTACAGCTAGGGAGTACCTTTGTGACTGAGCAGTTGCAGCTCAGTATTACTAAAATCTTCTTTAAGCCACTCATTGGAGAGTACCATGGTGCCATTTCCATCCTAAGGAAGCCTCAGTTCTAAAGCACAGTGTTACTATGCCATGCCAATTCCATGGCCTGCCAGCTGCAGGTATGAAATAGCTTCACTCTATGAAACCCAACTTTTCAATCCCTGAAAAGGGAGCTCAACCTTTTATTGTCCTAAAATAGACCAATATGATATGACTCAGTAAGGGGTCTTTCTGATGGTGCCTTCAAAATTACCATCCTCAATGGTCGATGTGGGAAATAAAAGTCCAGGAGAACTTTTCGAAGGCAGGCTTTTGGCCTGCAGCTGTTGAACAAAATCATTTCAGTTTCAGTTTCTTCCTGGCCATATACATCATGATCCACAATTGCTTATCAACCTGTGCTGAAAGAAAGAACGATTTATTGCTTTTTTTTTTTTTTTTTAAGACAGAGTCTCACTCTGTTACCAGGCTAGAGTGCAGTGGCATGATCTTGGCTCACCGCAACCTCCGTGTCCCAGGTTCAAGTGATTCTCCTGCCTCAGCCACCCGAGTAGCTAGGACTACAGGAGCACACCACCATGCCCAGATAATTTTTGTATTTTTACTAGAAATGGGGTTTCACCAGATTGGCTAGGATGGTCTTGATCTCCTGACCTCGTGATCCACCCGCCTTGGCCTCCCAAAGTGCTGGGATTATAGGCTTGAGCCACCATGCCCGGCCAGAAACTATTTCTTTTATGAAGGTGCATTTTATGTGCAAGAATATATCAAGTGGTTGAATTGCAGATGTAGTTTATTATTGGTGTTAATAACATTGGTTGCTAATTTTTAAATATCTAAAGGTGTTGCATAAAATATAATACTTCCATGATTGCACAGGAGAGTGTAGAAAACTCAGCTGAATCTATTTCTAATTTAAACTCAGATTTGTGTCCTTCAGCAAACTCAACACCCCATCCCACACTGCCACTCCCTTTTGGGAGTTTTCATACATACACACATATGTACACACACACAGACACACAAACACACTTGTCTTACCTTTACCTTTCCAACTATTCATACCTAACACCTCATTCTGACTCTAAAAGGAATGACTAAAACCGTCTTCCTGGATTCTCCTGTCTTCAGGTGAAGGGTGTGAACTTTCCTGCTCCCGTAATCTGCCTTCCAGATTTGCCTCTGGGTCTGGGTTTTAATACTAGCATGATCTTATCTGCGCTGCCTTTATTCGCAGACTGTGCTCAGATCTGATGAGCACGGTCTTACCATAGCCTAGTTCCTCTAGTCTCAAAATTTCCCTTGATACCCTTCCTTTGTGGTATCAACCTCTTTCATCTTTGGGTTCCTCATTATCCCTAAATTTTCTCATTTAACACAATTGTATGATTCAGCTGTCCTCGGGTGGTAAACACACTTTTATGTCTGGCTCTAGAAAGTCAAAGTCCCATAGAGAGAATAAGTCTCTTCACGTCCTTTAGGATACTCACTTGAATTCACTGCAAATGAAAATGAGCTCTATGACAATATTTTCCTAAAGCATATACATTAATAATGTGCCTGATTTTCTATTACATTTAGTAAAATAATTATCCAAATGAATGTTTCATTTATTATTCCTATTATTTTCATGCTTTTCAATATGATTTAGGTTTCATTTTGAGAATTAAATGGCTTGAAACAAGAAAAGTCTTGAGCATGTTATTTTTCATTTTTCGTATATCCTTGTCTTGTTGACCTTCCAAAGTAGAGGTGATGGCCAGTAGTATTTCTTCCATACTGACCTTCCACTTCCTATGCCAGTTTTCAACTCTTTACAAGTAAAGAAGGTAATAAAGGAAAAAAAGGAAACTTTGAGGCTGCCAACTCTTAAGCAATTTAAGCTGTGACTTTACTAACCTTAAAGTAAATGAAGCCAGATCCAGTAGCTGCATGATCAAATGATGTTACAGTATAATTTAGTCCAAATGAATATTACAGTAATGGGAAGATATATTCTGTGCACATTGAAGTTTCCACTTCTTCTGGAGAATTAAATTGCTGAATGACCATGTACCTCACTGAAGGTATCTCAAATACATACATTCAGAAGGCGAATATAGCCAGCAAATATAAGGAAAGATCTGAGAGCTATACAGGAGGAGTTAGAATATATTTCAAAGATAGAGAATAATATCTAATATAAAATCACATGTTATTAGTATGTGTAGGATCACTGGTTATTTTCCATATTTTCAAAGAAGAGAGAGAAGAGAGATTCCTGATACCTTTCACATACTGGCATCATAAATATTGTGTGACCCAGCATATGTAATTCTTCCAAACATATATGTTTCTAAATTAAGCAACTACTTATGAACTGCATCATATATTTGAACATTTCCACAGTAGATGGGATGGATCAGTAGTGGGTGTTCAGAGGACATTCTAGCAAATGCTGACCAAGGTCTGTCAATGGGCAGCATCCAGAGAGCAATTACCCCTTAAAAGCTCCTAACATGGTAACTTAATTCAAGCATTTACAGGATTCCTCTGTGTGTCTCTAGAATGTCCTACATTAGGATACTAACTTCTACTGCTTCCCAAATTCTAAGGTTCATCCCTAATTTTATATTGACTATTGCATAGGAAAAGTCCCTCCCATTCATCCACGTATCCATTCACCCATCCATCCATCCATCCACCCATCCATTCATCCATCATCATCTATACTAAAAGATTATTTATTGAGCGTCCACTCTTTGTCAAATACAGTGCTAGGTACATATAAACATATAAAAGAAATATTTTGAGATGGTCCTTTGCCTCCTATAATTTATCATTTTGCAAAACTTATCTGAAATTCTCATTTTCATTATTCCTCATTCCATTTTTCACCACATGAGTATGATTATTTTTTGTGGACATAAGTTTCTGGCTCTAAGAGTTTCTTTGTTTTTATTTCATCCACTTGCCACCTTGCTTACTCTAAATCATAACTTAGGATTGCCTAGCCTTTCATTTTTGTCCAGGAGCATCACTTCTCACACACCGTTTCAGCAATGAAAATCTCTCCTTATGCCCTTAATTTCCTGCCCCTTCTTTAGTCTCTCTTCACTTGCTACAAAAAATATGTATCCCAATTTTATTTATAGTTAGATGCTTACAATTAAAATGCCACAGTCCTTGTTAAGTTTCTTTAGTAATATCATTCTCTGCCAAAACCGTGGTAGCTGTAAATGAGGTTTGAGACTCATTTTTTTTTCACAGACCAAACAAAACCTAAATTTATGTTCACAACTGGTAGCCAGTTTTCTTATTTCTGCAAACAAGATAAAATCAAGTGTTCAGGGACATGTGTCACCTTGATGCCTGTCTGCCCAATGCCAATTCGCTGCCCTTCTTATTCTTTTTGTCCTCTGCAATGTTCTGTTGGCCCCTGGTTTCCTTGTCATAATCATCATCATTTCTATTAGTCTCAGGTATTCCAAGTTTGACTAACAAACTCAGTATGTCTAGGCACAAAAGCCACAGTGCCTGTGACTATGTCACTTTCTGTATTAGCAGGAAAGAGAATAAGTAAGAGAATATGAGTGACTTGAAAAGAAACACTTAATAGAGTGCTTATTTAAACATATTCTAAAATATGTTTGTCTACTTGACCTAACTACTGACTTAAATGCAATAAGAAGGCATTTTAACACCATTAGTATCTGGATTTCTGCCAGAGAAAGCTCCTTGCTTTATATCCCTTTAGGCTGTACTGATGAAACTACCTAAAAATGGGGTTTAATAGCACTTAATTCATTTTAAATGCTAAAGCAACCACTAAAGTGTATCAGATGATTAAAAAAAAAAAAGACTCTAGAGGTTAAAGAAAGTATTCCAGCCTTGACTTTCTTGCTTATATATAATGTATGTCGTGTGTTCTCCCGGAGTTATGGTGAAGACTCATCTTCCACTAGGCAGTGATTCATGACAGACATTGCTTTGCTCCAAAAACAGTGACATTGCAGCTTTCACTCACGTGTTTTTCCAGTCATCACAGTCCAGTTCTGGTGCAGCTCTGGCTTATGTTGGCAGTCTTAGTGGCGGATGGGGTAGCAGCATACTAAAATTCTTTCCACTCAATAAAATTAAGCAGTCCAAATTTCATATGCAAACTGCTCAGGGACAAGATGCTAAGTGTTTCTAAGTGTTTTGTTGAGAGCCAGTGTTTAAGTAAACATTACAAATTATGGTTGTCTAGTAAATAACGTAGACTGAAGCCCTTGAGAGATTTATTATTCATAATATACATCATTTTGTCAGCTGGATCATGTAGTTTTTTTCTCAAAGATATTGACGGGGGTTTTGGTTTGATTGTTGGCACAGAATAGCAAGTGCTTTTCAAAGACCCAGGCAATGGCAGGACTTAAGAGTCTTCCAAGCTGAATCTCCATCAGAAAAGGCAGTCCAGAGAGGCAACCAGGTAGCCAGTTCTCCCTGCACATGTGTTGACAGGGGTTTTTGGTATTTGATCAGCTCAGCCACAGCATGCTCAGAAGAATACATGGTTAGAGTCCAGGTCTTGTTTTATTGTATTTACCCTAAGGAGCCACGTAGAAATTATTCCACAGAGCCTATGGATTAGTCACTTGGGTAAAATTTTTAGCTGAAAGTGTTTCTTTCCTTTCAAGATCTGTCATGTTAATATGTGTGCACACAGGCACAAATTTATGCATGTAGTAAAGTGAAACAAAGTTTAATACTGCGTTAATTTCTAATACTATCAGGATGAATTAATAATTGAATCCATTTTTTTTCTGTTATGGTTATTGTCTGTTTATATTTTCGTTTCAGTATGTATGAGTATTGGATTCTACTCATGAAATTGTTCACATATGCAGTGACTGTTCCTCAAGCTCCAGCTATGAACCAGCCTTGTGCTGGCACCTGGAGAACAGGTCAGCAGAGAAGTAGGTCCACAATTCCAATGCAAATAATATACTTACTGTGGTACCAATAGGAATAATGCTTATCAGAAGCATAATGAAAAGATACTTGTCTCAGCCTTTTAGGTCAGGGAGAGCTTCCTGAAAGAAGTAACTCTTGAGCTGAGTCTTAAAGTAGGAAATGTACACCGAAGAGGAAGAAATGTTCCCAACGGAAGGAGGAGTATATTAAAAGTCCTGGAGAGGAGGCTGGGCACTGTGGCTCATCCCTGTAATCCCAGAACTTTGGGAGGCTGAGATAGGCAGATCACAAGGCAAGAAGATCCAGACCATTCTGGCCAACATGGGGAAACCCCATCTCTAGTAATAATACAAAAATTAGCTGACCATGCTCGTGTGTGCCTGTAGTCCCAGCTACTTGGAAAGCCAAGGCAGGAGAATCACTTGAACCCAGGAAGCAGAGGTTTCAGTGAGCCGAGATCGCTCCACTGCACTCCAGCCTGGTAACAGAGCAAGACTCCATCTCAAAAGAAAAAAAAAAAAAAAAGAAAAAAACTCTTGGAGAAAAAAGGAGAAAGGAGAAGCCATGCAAAGGATTTGCACTTCACTGGGCCCACCTGGAACTCTGCATTTGCATGTGGGTGAGGCAGAAAACGAGATGTGAGAGAAGGTGGAAGAGGCCGGCTTTAGAGCTTGGGGAAGAGGAAATGACTTATATGTGGCAGAGAAACTAAAAAAGAGTTTTCCTAGTTCCCTTTGTGGGTCTGAGAAATCAGTTCTCAGTTTTCTGTGTCAAATGTGTTCTCATGTGTAAAATGAGATATTTGGACTCTCTAATCACCAAGGCCCTTTCCAGCTTTAAGATTCTGCGATTTTACAAATTTTTAGTACCTTGCAGGAAAACATGAAAGTATTCATGAACACACAAATCATCATTCTCTTTTCTAGGAGAAAACAGTTCCATTATTTGAGATTTATATTTGAAAAATTGCTATTGTGCTAACCATGTTTCACAAGCAACCATATCATTAAATTATTAAAATGGTGTCTACTGTGAGTATAAGGGAAAGATAATTACAAATACATTGCATTTTTAAGAATAGTTCAATTCTTTAGGAACATTGTTAAGAATAGTTCAATTCTTAAAGAAAATATGAGCCCTCTCGACTTGTGCTTAAAATTTCTTAGCAAAAATTAAAGTGTTAATTGAAGCTAGTCTCCTGAAATGAAGGGCAAGATATTTTAGGTAAAATATGGTGGTAAAAATTCAAGTAAAGATTAGTCATCATTATTTTTATCAGAGTAGAAACTAGGCCAATAACAATTAAGTTTGGGAGTATTTATAAGGAAAGAAAAAATACAACTTATAAACTTGTTTACTTTGTTTGCTGTGGAATAGAACTTCATGTGTGCTATGTTTTCAGCTTCACCCTTATTTGTAATTGCTACCTTTTTATTAACCAAAATTCTAATCAACTTACATATAATTTTATGTAGATATAGACATGTATAGCCAGGCACACTTTTTTCCAGAAATACGTGGTAACTATAAAACCCTAACATGACTGCATATATAATTAATAACTCTTTCCTTAAGTCCTTTAAGAAGAATTGAGCAAAGTAGTTTAATTATTTGAATAAATAGAAAATAAGTTTAAAAAAAAAAACAGAGGGACCTTGAGTTGTCTATTGAGAAACACATAGCAATCACTGTACAGAGATGAAAATAAATTTTGGTGATTTAGAGCCATCTAATTAAACTTACCAGCCATACTGTACCCATTAATATACTGGTTTTCAAGTATCCCACATTATACCTGATAGTCTGGAAATTTTCAGAAAACCAGTCTCCTCAGCTACAATCAAAATTTATTCAAAAATTATTTGTAATGTGACAAAAGTTTGCCAGCATGAAGTTCAGTGTTGAAGTTACAAGAACAAATCTTTTTTTCCAAGGAGTTCGTAGTACCATGGGGATAACACCCTGTAAATTAGCAATGACAATATTCAAAATAAATGCAAATAGGAAATAGGCTTGAGGTTCTTTGGAAAGTTACATTAGAAGAAATACAACCCTATTTGTGAAGGCCTGGGAAGATCCCCAATGGGAATGATTTCCAAGCTGAGATCTATTGAAGAAAGGGAAGTTAGAGGAGTTTGGACCTGAGAAATGTTAGTGTTTACAGGCTGTGTGAAGGAAGGAAAGAGCAAAGAAGTCTGAACAAAAGCAGCCAGAAGTGGTGATCGGAGATGCATGCAGCTTGATTTTACGGAAGCCTAGGGCATGAGAAATTTCTGGAACAGAATGATTGTCAAATGTGAAGCCTATGGAGATAATAGGAAGAAAATGATCAGAAAGCAAATGATAGACTCAGCAATGACAATGCCATTAGGATCATTGACAAGGGTTATTCCATAAAATAGTGGGAATAGAGCCCAAGGGCAATAAGTTGAAGAGTAACTTTGAGATGAAGAAAGGTGACACCTCTTTTTATAGCTATAAAGAGAAAAGATGTAGTAATGTGAAAAGAGGAAAGGTTTCTTTTAGTGTTTTTTGTTTTAAATGGTATAAGAGCCTGAATATCTTTCAATACCAATGGCAAGGAATCAGGAGCCACTATTAAGTACAAAGAAATTTAAGAGAAGGCATACTTGATTAAAAGATGTTTAAAGCTGTAGGGTCAAATGCATACCGTTAGAGATTAGCAATAGATAGGAAAAGGGAACGCTTTCAGACACAAATAATGATGTACTGAAAAGCTATCTTGTAGGGAGGTGTTGAAAGTTGATGGTGTTTTAATCTAATAGCTTCTCTTTTCTCAATGATGTTTCATACATAGCCAGGGCTAGATTAGAAAGGATTAAATGTTTGAGAAAAGATATTTTAAAACAATACTGGAAATGGCACATTTATCTAGTAGCACAAAGGGCTTAGTTGTGACTGGAGACCCTAAATATTAATATAATATCGAGTGATTTTTTCTCAACGGTGTTCAGAAATCAACTATAGGAAAAGAAGGACTCTTGAACGGATAACATTTTGCTATGTTAAACAACAGAAGCCCGATCAAATGTCAAGAGGCAAGAGACAGGATTTATATGATAGATTAAAAAAAAAAACACCTAGATAAGTGATTATGCTAGAGCATCAATGAGATTGAAGTTTAGATATAGTAGGAAAATAGCCAAACAAGAAAGCAGAAGGGCAATAGACTGAGGTGTATTGGAATTTAATATTTGATAAATAGAATAGGTTAGCTTTTTGGTTTGATTGGGTTTGGCTTAATTTTGGTTTTATTGACAAAGCCTAAATTTTGGTCATAGGCATGGTTGTCTAAAATGTACGCAATTATTTTCTGAGATGAAAATGTTAAGGAACTAAAAATTGAGTAATTGGCTGAGAGGCCTTGATGTCATTTGGAACAATGGCAGAACTGTCTCCTTCCCCAAGTTCTAAGGATGAACTTAGATGACTGGCAAAACCCCAGGAGTGTAAAGGCCTGTGCTCACTATAGCTCACACCACCACTCTCCCACTGTCAGCCAGCACTCTGCCATCATTCCCCCTCGCTGCTTGCTGTGGGGCCGGACATCTGCAGCTTGCAGAGGAAAGGTCGCAGAAACGGGTATGCAGATGGATGCTAGAAAGGGTACAACTCATCTGGACAAATATGTCCCAGTTTGAAACAAAACTCCAGGAGTAGACAGATGACTGAGTAGCCAAAATGAAGTATTTGAAATGTCCCAATGGATGAACAGAGAGCCAAGGGCAGAAGGCAGTTTGGGACCCATGTTCTCTCTAGAAAGACTGCCTTGATGTGGCTTCTGAGATAGTCCCATTCTGATAGGAAGGAAAACCGAAACAGTTTAGTTCCCAAAACACTGACCATGGGTAAATTCTGTTTTTCCCTCACTTTTACATCATGCTTTCCTCTCACACCTTCTTCTGTCTTTCTCTCTCACCCTGCTCTTCCTTCTCTCTCTGGTCTACTTCTCTCTCTGCCCTTCTCCATACTCTTTTCTCTCTATTTCCTGTCTCTTCCTCTATCATAAAATATAACCTTCATTAAAGTGCAAGAACACCCTGTGTGGCAAAGAAATCTCTGCAGAAACTTTCATTGCTGGGCTGTGGGCACTGCCTGGAGGTGTCCATGGTGCTCTCTGTCTGATTCAAGATTAAGCAGTAGTTCCAGTTCAGCCCAAGGCCAGCAGGAACTGCTTCCAGAAGTACCCTTTACCCACAGTATTCCCTTCATTCTGCCTGCCCATGACCTTTCAACAAAGTACAATTCTGCAGAGCTGACTGGTATTTTTTGCCCAACTTGTAATCTCATGTAGACACAGAGATGTACGCTCCAGTGCAGCTGTGCTGCCTGCCCTCCTCCTGTCTCTGCCACTCAGCCTTTGCTTCTTGACTGCTTATATGTCCCATTGGAATGGCACTTATCTATTTCCTTCAGAATAAAATAAACTCACTCCATATATGATTGTCAAATTCTGAAGGCCTTGGCCAGCTAGAGGTTGCCATCAATTGTTGAGCAGCTCATTGTGGGACATCACCTCTTCCCTATTTTGGATGAAGTGGCAACAGGAAGGAATTGGCAGGGGTGCTTTTCTTTCTTCTTTGTGGGAGATACTGAAAAAAAAAAAAAGAGAGAGAGAGAAATACCTTCATGAATCATGCAAGTTGTCTTCTACCATGACAAGGAAATTATCTTCTCTACACTGCCTATCAATACCATTGACCTTTGTCATAAAAAGCAGGTCGCTTATATCTATATCCCATTAAAAAGCATCATCTTACAATCACTTCTTCAGTACTATTAAAGTCGTGTCAAAAAGAATCATTGACTTATTGTCAAACACATCCAACCTTCCACATTAATGTACCTAGAGACACCTCCCTAATCAGCAGGGAAACAATGCCAGATATCCAGGAAGCTAGGGGAGCTGGGGGAATATTTCTCAGCTCTCACTCTCCTTGGCCTACCTGTGCATTTGCTTTCTATCATATACATGGGTACACTTGATAATATTTAGTTTGGCCACTTTAGCATTTATAAATTTAGAATAAATACTACTTTTCACTTTAGTAGTTCAAAATGTGTCAATGATAGAAACTCTGTTACATTCTAGAGGGTGCAAATAAGTTTCCATATCCTCTCTGGTCCTAATATGGCAGTGGGCATTAAATGTGTGCCAAATGACTGTTTCTTGAATGTATCTTTTGGTGAAATTAACTGGAAGCATAGGATTGTTAGCTTGCCATGTGGCAGAGATTTGTATGTTATATGAATTCCAGGAAATAAAACAATATTTTGGCTTGGTTTTGTCAAGTTTCTTGCTTTAAAATGTGCATAAAAGTGGGGCTTTAATAAAGGTCAAATTGGAGTATCTGGATAGGAAGAGGAAGGAATTTCCAGACAGGGAACTATATTAAGGAAAATCTAATCTAGAAGTGGGAATACACAAGGAGGTGGGGAAAATTATGGAAAGAGAGGCTTGTCTAAGTTTGGATGCATGTTTGTGTAAGATATATTTTGAAACAGGGAGAGTATTTAAAGACATCTGACTTCCAGACAAATATTTTTTTATTTTCTTCAAAACCTTCAAAATTTTTCAGAGGTTTTGAGTACAGGAGATAAATAATGAAAGAAAAGAGAGTGATTTGGGGTTATTCTTCAGGTGAACTGGATCCATGTGACATAAATGAGACTACTGCAAAAATTGCCAGAGTAAGTACATAAGCACATGGATTTTCCTTGGAGAGAGGTGGAACTGAGAAGACTTAGAAATAATTAGCTCACTGAATTTGTAGAGTTAAGAAACTATGTGCAACTTAAACCCTGAATTGTATTCAAGTTTTCCTTCCTTCTTTCCTTCCGTTTTTCCTTCCTTCCTTCCTTTTCTTTCCTTCCTTCCCTCCCTCCCTCCCTTCCTTCCTTCCTCCTTTTCTTGTTTTCTTTCTTTCTTTCCCTTACCCCTCCCAACTCCTCCCCCTCCCCTCCCCACTTCCCTCTCCTGCCTTCCTTTCTCTCAAAGGTTAGGTTTTGATGTAGCCAATGTATGTTGGATGAAATTGACTTTCTCATTCAAAATGAAAGGTGCTGGTGTGATCACAAATCAGAGGACAGAGTGAAAAAAGCAGACATTTTAAAGTTAGAAAGACTTTGTCAGAAGTCTTGCCTCTGTATAGGATACTTAATAGTTCTGTGATGTGGTATTTCTCATAATTTTGTACCCATTATCTCTAATCACTTCGACCCTGCATAGCATGTGATGTCTGTATGTGTACATGCACAATCATCAGCAATCTACCCTCACTTTTCCAAGTCCCTTGGTCACTCAGCACTATTCAACTCCATTGACTATTTCTCTTTTTGAAACATATTTTTGCTTAGTTTCTGCATCACACACTCATGGATTTTATCTTAACTCAATGACCATGTACTCTCAACCCACTTGTTTGGGCCCCTTATCCTGGTTTCACATTAAATGGTAGAGAGAATGAAGGCTAGGGCCTGAGTTCCTTTTGTTACTTATATTTTTCTCCCTAAGTATTATTCATTTCCATTTGTATATGGATAATTTTCAAATATATATCTCTCCCTCTCATCTTTACTTAGAACTTCTAATTTACCCTCCAAAATCTGCTTCTCACCAAGTCCCCTGGGGAAATCAGTAAATGGGTCTACCATCCAGCAGTTCCAGCTAAGAAACTGAGAGAAATTTTTACTCTTACAGCCAATCATCAACAAGTGAAAACAAAAACCATCTATCTGTTTTCGGTCTCCATTTCTATTATATTGATCTTATCTACCACCATTCTTTTTTTTTTTACCAGAACAGCTGAAGTGGCCCTTTAGCTGGAATTTTTTGCTTCTACTTCATAACCCATTCTCTGTGTCATATCCCAGAATGAGCCTAGAAAATGTAAAGTAGATCATTGTTTCAATTCTGCCTTGGTCTCACTTAATGCTGAGAATAAAATACAAGTCCTTACCCAAGATTTCATGCCAGGACCTTGACTCTGTCTCTTAAATCACTATGCTTAAGTCTCAAAGGCCTTCTTTCCATTCCTTTGACCTGCCTATCTCTCCCTGCTCATAAGGCCTATTGTAATAACCTCTTCTTTTGCCTAAAATGCTCTCCCCACATACCTTCAATCTGGGTTCACTTAACCATAGCCGAATCAGAAAGGCTGACCCATGTCTACACAACCTAAAATCAATGCTAGTAAGTAGCTGAAGACTCGCTATTAAAAGTGTGGTCCAAGGACCAGCAGTGCTGACATCACCTGCAAACTTACTAGAAATACAATATCTCAAACCCCACCCCCAAGGACTACGGAATCTGAATCTGCATTGTAACATCCCTGGGTGATCTGTGTGCACATTCAAGATTGAGATTCAGTAACCAGCAAGCCACTCTCTGTTTTTCTTTTACCACTTACATTTCCAGATTTTCTCTTGTCTGTCAGTGTTTATTTGTACGAGCTATACTTCTCCACTAAATATATACTCCATTAGAGCCTGAGCCTTGTCTACTTTGCTTACCTCTAACATGCTCAGGAACAAGAGTAATCCCTGACACTCTCATGATGTGTTGAATTAATAAAGAAGTATCCACATTTGCCTGAGACTTCTCCAAAGCCAGACTCTTTAAGGAGGGGAAGAGTTGAGACCCAAACTCTTCCATTCACTTCACAACTCCTCAGTTTAGGAAATAAATTATTCCTCCTTTTGAGAGCCTGAAAGAGATCCACAATCAAAAAGGTGATTTGCCTTCAAACTGAATTGGGATTGAATGGAATGTCAGGCCTCCTTTAGCTTTTTTGTTCAAGAATGGCTGTAATAGGAGGGTTTCTGAGTGCTGTCCTCAGAGTTCTCATGAGTGATTCTGACCTATCAGTGGTGAAAGCTGAAGCTGAAGTTGTGTTTACCCCTTTGGCAAAAAAGTGAGTTTACATCACTGAGGTATTGCCATATAAAGAATGAATTATAGCAGGAAAGACAACAGACTGGCATGGGGAGGAGAGTGGCATGCAGGTTGTGAGGAAATTAGGACAGAGGAGAATAAAAGATAGAGAAGTGGGTGGCAGCAAAAGTCAATTTCCTAAAGCTATACGTACTTTCATAAGAGAGAGAGAAGACACAAACCTTTCCTTCCTCAGAATTATTTTTTCTCCCTGTCATCATAACACATTTTAATGTGTCACTCCATACCCGAAAAATAAGATTATCTAAAGAGTGAACCATTGAACATATAATGAACTTTTATTTACCCAAACAATGATTTTAACTTTGCAAACAGTGCTCAAATATACATATTTTTCTTTTCTGTCTTTCTCATACTCTCTTGTACCACTACCTCCTCTGAGTTTTCACACAGAACTCTTCATTGCTGGACAGCTTACATCTCTGAAACAGAAGAGCTAATTAGCAATACCCATAGTCTTAAATTCAGAATTTTTATAAAATAACTTAGACACGTTGGGGGCCCTTCTCTCCTATAAAGGCATGCATAAGGCTAATTTGAAGTATAAAAAGGAAGACTGGGGCAGAGATGGCCAATTAGAAGCAGCTACAGTGTATGGCTCTCACAGAGAGGAATGAAAGAGAAAAGCGGCAGGGTGCGGTGGCTCACGTCTATTATCCCAGCACTTTGGGAGGCTGAGATGGGCAGATCACAAAGTCAGGAGTTCAAGACCAGCCTGGCCAACATGGTGAAACCCCGTCCTTACTAAAAATACAAAAATTTGCTGGGCATGGTGGTACGTGCCTGTAATCCCAGCTGCTTGAGAAGCTGAGGCAAGAGAATTGCTTGAACCGGGACCTGGGAGGCGGAGGTTGCAGTGAGCCAAGATCACCCCACTACACCACTGCACTCTAGCTCTGGGTTACAGAGAGAGACTTTGTCTCAAAAAAAAAATATATAGTAAGTAAATACAACAACTTCAACTGAAATATTCAGGTACTCACATTGAGAATGATAAGGAAAACAGCTCTACCAAGGGAAAATGCAGAAAAGCAAACCAGGGCAATGACTCACTCAGGAGCCAAATGGAGCCAAGGGAACCTCCTTTGTCCAAGGAAGTGGAGAATGAATCTGTGACCCCAGGAAACCATGCTTCTCCCATTGATCTTTGCAACCCTTGGGTCAGGAGATTCTGCCTCAAGTACCCACTTTACCAGGACCTTCAGTCTGACACACAGAGCTACATGGAATCTTGGCAGAGCAGCTGCTAAGGTATATGTGGAAACCCAGGAGCTTTACATACTCTGGTTCTGGGCTTCCCAACAAAAATGACTGCAACTCTGGCAAGGCAGGAGTTTGGACGTTTGTACACAGTCCTAGGAAGAGGGCTGAGTCCAGTAGGCTGAGCGGCAAAGGTCTGCAGGCTCTACTTCAGTGGTGCCCCATAGGATAAGACTCACTGGCTTGGAATTCCAGCCAGCCACCAGCAACAGTATTGTGCCTACCTGGGACAGACTTCCTGAGGGGAGGGCTGGGTCTCCATCTTTACTGTTTGGGCTACTCAGCTGTTCCAGCCTGTGGGCTTTGGGGAGTTCAATCCAACCCTCAGCACAGCACAGCTATTCTACCAAGATGTGTCTAGACTGCTTCTTTAAGCAGGTCCCTGATCTGTTCTCCCTCACTGGGCAGGACCTCCCAACTAGGGGTTCCAACCACCCTCTCCAGTGTTTTTCAGCTAACAGAGGTTTGAAAAATTCCTGAGACCGAGCTTCCTGAAAGAAGGGTGGCCCACCATCTTTGCTGTTTAGGCAACTTAGCTGTTTCAGCCTCCAAGTTTCGGAGAGCCCAAGCTGACCAGGGGCAGTAGTGGTACCCCAGCATAGTGCAGCTGCTCTATAAAAACATAGCCAAAATGCTTCTTTAAGTGCATCTCTGATCCTGTTCTTTTTGTCTGGGTGAGACCTCCCAGCAAGGATCTCTGTGTTGACACCACCTACAGGTGTGTTCAAGTCAGCAATGGCTTCGTACCTACCTGGGACAGAGCTCCCAGAGAAAGAGGTGGCCTGCTATCTTTGCTGCTTAGCATCCTTACTGGTGATACCTGTACCCTTGAACTTAAAAGGATTAAAAACAACACCACCAAAAAAAAGTATAAATAAACACCGGACCACAAATGTGAAAGATGAGCTCTGGAGTGAAAAAGATCAAACAGAGTGTCATAATTTGAGAGAAAAGAAAGAAAGAAAAGCTGTGATGACCAAAGAGGAAAGTGATGCTTGCCTTTTGAGCCCATGGCTCTGACTGGTCTAGAGAAATTCTGCCATTCTATCCCAGCCATTAGGGCCTATCCTCAAGAAAAATCATTGGGAGATCAATCAAAGTCAGCCTGAGTGAAGACTCATATTCTTTTGCTTGAAAAGATTATTTGAATATCTCTTGATCTCCATAATTGGTTTAATGCCTCTATATTAGTGAAATATAATGTATTTTCTAATGATTATAAGACAATTATAAGGAAATTATCGTTCTACTATAAGGACACATGCACACGAATGTTCATTACAGCACTATTTATAATAGCAAAGACCTGGAACCTACCCAAATGCCCATCGATGATAGACTGGACAGGGAAAATGTGGCACATATACACCATGGAATACTATGCAGCCATAAAAAATGACGAGTTTGTGTCCTTTGTAGGGACATGGATGAACGTGGAAACCATAATTCTCAGCAAACTGATGCAAGAACAGAAAATCAAACACTGCATGTTCTCACTCATAGGTAGCTGTTGAACAATGAGAACACATGGACACAGGGAGGGGAGCATCACACACTGGGGTTTGTCGGGGGGAAATAGCAGAGGGACAGCGGGGGGTGGGGAGTTGGGGAGAGATAGCATGGGGAGAAATGCCAGATACAGGTGATGGGGAGGAAGGCAGCAAATCACACTGCCATGTGTGTACCTATGCAACAATCTTGCATGTTCTTCACATGTACCCCAAAATCTAAAATGCAATTTAAAAAAATTTAGCAATATGCAAGTGCCAAGACTGGGGCGGAAACGGAGCAGAAACGAAGGCGGGCATCAGGGTGCTGCCTCAAATTGTACCATCCGACATGATAGCCACTAGCCACATGTGGGTGTGGAGCCCTTGAATGTGCCCAATTAGTTCTAGTAGAAACAAAACTATTTATTTATTTATTTATTGAGCTGGAGCCTCACTCTGTCACCCAGGCTGGAGTGCAGTGGTGCAATCTCTGCTCACTGCAACCTC